>PVIU01008918.1:49594-79896 GCA_004026605.1 Ondatra zibethicus | reverse complement strand
GAGGAGAGACAAGAGGCAGAAAAGGGGGCAGAGAGATGGGGGGGTGTAGAGACTGGTCTCTGGGAACAAGAGTGGTGGAAGAGGGGGGAAAGAGCCAGGAAGCGGGCAAGGCCCACCTTTTATAAGGGAACGTAGCAAATATGCACAGGAGTTGCTCTTAGTGCTGCAGCTGAGGACGTATCGAGACCCTAAGGGCAGGCCAGTACAGATGCCTGAATCCTAACACGCACATTGTGCCATTTACCAAGAGAACTATTCATTCAGATCTTTCTCAGAGAATGCCATATAGGCATTTGGTCAAGGAGGGGCACCATCATTTATCGAAAACTAGGATGACTTCACTTTAAGGAATTGTAAAGTAAAAATTTTCTGATAACAAAATAATATATGAAGGGACTAAACATATTTGTATTTGATTTGATAAGAATCTTATTTTTGTTTCGAAATCAGCAAAGTGAGCAGTCACCATATCTTGTATTCATCACCAGCTAAGGATATAGTTGGGACAGGTTTCATATTAGAACAAAACCTGCTAATATTTATTTGTAAGTTTTTAAAAAATGTACATTTTCACTCAGACTCCAGGTGGCTGGTCAACAGAGAAGACACATCCATGTGCTGGACGCCTATGCCATTATACTTGTAACTTATGACTCAAGTAAGTCTAGTTCACCGCTGTGGTACAAGCAGAGTAGTATCCTCATTATCAACACATACCCCAGGGTGACTGACAGGAACCACAAACAGAAATAATCTATTTCTATTGTTGTTAACCTGGACATACTGGCTAGTGATATATGCTCTGCTTTGTCTTTTATAACAGGTCAACACTAGTAATGATTGATATCTGGATGATTGATGTCCATGAATTCAGACGTTGATCTGTCTGGCTCCACAAACTGTTGTAAGCTGGATATTGTTGGTGCATGAATAATTTATCTTTGGTGAAAATCACACTGAATTGACACCAATAGTAACTATTTGTTTGCTCTACCAATATTTTAAATGTCAATAATACATCTGTGCTAGTTGCCAAGAGACTGCTACTCTTAAGACTCTGGGAGCTCCCCCAATCACGCCAACATTCTACCCCCGAGTTCCTCTTCTGGAGTGATCTGTTTGCCTCATCTTCCAATAGAGAAAAGATACTTTCTTGACATGTGGCTTGAAATATCCATTTCTGGTCCTAGTGATGAAAAAGAAGACTGTGGGGAAAGGGAAGTAAACTAGGTCTTTTTCTCACAGCATCCTTTCCCTATACTGAGTCAAAGTAGCAATGTCTAAGCACTAAGGTTGCTTGCTGTAATGTCTGTCTGCCTTGGTCAATAAAGTAAGAGGATCAGTTGAATGTAGTAGTTTGTTTTCATCTTTGAAGGAGACCTTATGTCATATATATGAGAAGTGGTTGATGCTCTTTTTCATTTATTTTATTAAAAGTGATTTTAGTTGCAACTGATTTTTGAAAGCATCGAACTGTTTCATAAGGATGTTAAACACCCTCAGGCACACTTTCCTCTCATTGCTGTGTAGCTAAAAGTTTTCTTATAAGCTGGCAAATAACTTCCTACATATGATGTTCACACACCAAAGGCCAGTAGTAAAATGTTCCAACATTCCAAACTGTAAAAATTGGTGTTCTACTAACCAAAGGGAAAAATATTATCCTTCTTGTCATTTCTGGGAAGAACGCAATGAACTATTTTTCATTTCAGTTTTTTTTTTATTTAGTAAAACGTAATTGCTGTCACAGTATTTCCCTCATTAGAAAGGGGCACTAAAACTGGTTAAAACCAGTTTGTATATTTGCATATCTGAAATCCAAGGAAGAGAACCTTAAATGGTTTAAGCACTAACATTGTGTGAAGAGCCACAAACAAATTAAACAGAAGCAGTTCTCACCGTAGGGGGCCATTTGCGTTACGACTTGTAAGCTTATATTGGCATTCTTAATTATACACACTATAAATATTATGTTTCAGAATTTTTAAGCTTACATTGATTTTCCGCTTCATAGTCAAAGTTGTCCTAGTTTAGATTTCTACTGTGGTCCTTACTCTTCTGCACACCTAAGTTGCTGCTCTTGTGAGTTTAAGTACAGTGGACAAGTGAATGGTGATGTAGTTGAGGAAGAGGAGGCTGGCAAAAGTTCACAGCAAGTACGAATAGGTCAAACACGGAAATTTCTTCATGGGAAGTCTGGGTCACACATTCTCTCTAATCTTTCCCAAAATTTATATTTTGCATTAGTTGTGTTAGAATGTGTTTTGTCGGCTCCAGGGTAAATACAGTGAATGTTCTGCATGTAAGCGAGCTGGCAAATGGCAAGCACAGAGGGCCTTGCTTCCTTTAGGTTTCGACTCCTTTTGGCCTGCAGCAGTGTACCCTGGAAATACATCAGATTGAGCCCTGGAAAATGTTTGATGACAAGCCTGGTCTTATGTCTTCGCCTGTGTTAGGTAACGAACATCCCCTTTTGCTATTCACAAGCTCCTTCCTCATCTCCAGGAGCTAAACAGGTAATTCTTTTTGACATATAGATACTTGTCTTTGGCCAAGATGAAGCTGTGTTTCCTTCTGCCTTCTTGATCATCCCAGCCTACAAAGAGAGAACAAGCTACTTCATCAAATGCAGGCACTGGCTCGCTAATCCCACCTGGGTCCCTGGGTATTGCTGCTTCAGAGACAAGTGTGTTCCTGGCTCTTCCTACCATAGGTCATCTCGAGGATGATAAAAATTTGTAGTGCACATGAGGGAAAGGTATAAGGAGGTTCAGTATCTCAGCACATTTGGTCCATATTTAGGGGCATGCACAGACACAGTGGGGAATTCTGTCATAAAGAGAGGCGGTTTGCCCTGTGTGCAATCAGCTAGAAATGACAGATGAGTAGAAAACCTTCTCAAGTCTTAGCCATCATTAGTTTCCAACATTTACTTATTTTTTATTTATTGTGTATATATACATTTACATGCATGTCTACCCTGGCACACATTAACACACACACACACACACACTCTTACTTTCTCTCCCTCTCTCTCAGCTGAAATAGTCAATGGAAAATATCAGAAATGAATAAGTAATAAATTTAAATTTTAAATTATGAATGGTTTTCTGTAGTGTCATAAGCTCTCACGTTATTTCACAAAAATGTTAGTCATTCCTTTCTGTAACATGTCCATGTTGCATGGGTAAACTACCCTCCCATTAATTACTAGGAGACACATCTCTTGTCAGTTTGACTATCATGATATTGCAATATTTTTGTTCATGGAACTCTTATTTCACTTAATAATGCCCATAAGATTCAAGCATAGCAGTGCTGCCAGTTCAGACATGCCAAGAGAAACCTACAAAATATTTCCTTCGAATGAAAATATGCAAGCATAAGGAAATGTTTTGAAAGGGAAGTATCATATTCATGTAACTTTCAAAACTGTATGTCATGATACTTCTATTTCATCATTAGTTTTATTGTCAATCTCTTGCTGTCCTTAACGTATATGGGAAGAAATGCAGCTTGCAACCTATTACTCATGGGTTTAGACATCCACTGGGGACCTTGGAGTAAATCCTGTGTGGATGAAGGGGGCTATTGTAGTGAAAGGTACCCAGTGCTGCTCCTCTCTCCAGGCGTGAACTAGTTTAGTCCATCAGCTAAAGCATTAACTGCAACAGTCGGCCTGCTTGCTAGAGACTGATTTTTCTGCTCCTCTTGGCAAGGTCAAGGGAGACTATCTTTGCTGGTGGCCTTTGTTTCCTTGCCAGTCTCCTCCCCAATCAAGAAAACAAAGAAAAAACAGAAATAGAAGAAAAGGAAAAGGAAAGAGAAAGAAAAGGAACTGAAGCAACACCAGGAAGGCCAGGTCTCTTGACTTAGTTATGTGCAACCCTAATTATTGGAGAATTTTGCTCCCAACAGGCCCTAGTTTACTCTGTTACCATGGTGATTAGGAGTCTTCTCTCTCTCTCTCTCTCTCTCTCTCTCTCTCTCTCTCTCTCTCTCTCTCTCTGTGTGTGTGTGTGTGTGTGTGTGTGATTTTTAAAAAACCCTTTTCTTTCTTCAACAGGAAATTTTCAGTTCACAGCTTCTCCTTGCAGGCCTCTTAAACCATGGTTTCTTCCTCCCCACTAACAGGCCTCCTTCTCAGTCTGAAAACAATTAAAATCTCCCTTCAGCTGTGCCCCGCCTGATTTGCATGCGGCATTGCTTTGTTATTTCTTTAGCAGATGCCCTCATTGGAAACTGTACCTCAAGCTTTAATACACTCTGATCAAATATTTGAGCTGTATAATGTGGATATTAGCATAGTTTAAAAACCAACAAAACACTATTCATGCAACCTGCATTGACTTAGGTGCTTATGAAGATTTACAGTAAAAGAATCTGTAGGAATTAGTGCCCAAGACAGGGAATATTTTCAAAATTTCATTTGTCGACTTTGAATTTAAATCTACACAGCTTTGCCACACCCCAATTAAAATAAAAGGAAATGAGTGAGCGAGGGATAGGAAGTGCATTTGTCTCCCGGTGTGGAACAGGTGGATGATGTTTTATAAATAGTCACAAGGAGGAAGCTATTTTTTTACGCTTTGACTTCCTGTTGATAAAGCAGAAGTGTATGAGGCTTAGAAGGTTCTAAAGTTGCCCAAATAATATCGTTCACATTTTTTGTTCCAGTGAACTGTTGCTCTTTATAGAGGCAACCGCCTTCACTCTCAGGCAAACAGCTGGTTAATATGCACCTTTTTATGCTTTTTAATTGAGTGCTTCATAGTTCTAAGTCACCGCTCTGGATTTCTGCTTAGACTGTAGTCCCTGCCTTTATAAACCTTGTCTACTCTCCAAGGTAGGCAATTAGTAATATAGAGGTTAACTATCAAGAAAGAAAATCAGACTATTTAAACTAGCTAGCCTAGCTGTGCATCCTAGTTCAGTTGGGGGCCATCAAACAAGAAGAAAGCAGCAAGAGTGAGCATGCTGATTCTTCAGTTCCTCCCCAACTCCCTAGGGATGAGCTGAGCCTAGAGCTCATCTCCATGTTCCCTGGGGTGCTCTCCTGTAGATCTAGGTTCAGCCAAAAGGAAGTAGCACCAGCTTCACCTGGCATCAGCATCTTCTGGGTACCAACATTCAGACATTCTGACTTAGGAGGTAGAAGGGACCTCAGAATCCGCATTAGTTCTCAGGTGCTGCTGAGGTTGTTCATCAAGGGAGAACATTCTCACAACTTAGTGAAGGATTCACCAAAGTAGGATCAGAAGGATGCATGGAATACGAGAAAAAGATCATCAGAAAACTTTTGAGGCACAGTGTTTGGCATTTGAAAATACCCAGAAGAAGAAAGAATATTTGGACAACTGAAAGTTATAAATGTGTCTGTCTTGATGTTAAGAGGTTTCAGATGTGGCTTTGAAGCGGCACAGGTGTGACAGATCTGGGTGATATTGTAAACCCTTTCAAAGACTTCAACTTCATCTTGCAGTGAATGGTAACCCACTAGAGGACCCTGAGTGGAGAGAGAACATCCTGACTCTCATCTTGGAAAACTAACGCGGGTAGTTTTCCCTCACACTTAGAGTCTCTTCCAAATATTTCTAGTGGCAGAGTGATGTAGAAACGTTGATCTAAAAAACCAATCCAAAACGAGAGCCTACAGAATGGGAAAATATCCTCACTAACCCCACATCAGCAGAGGTCTGATCTCCAAAATATACAAAGAACTCAAAAAATTGGTCATCAAAAGAACAAATGATCCAATAAAAAAGGAGTAAAGTCCTAACAGAGAACTCTCAACAGAGGAATCTCAAATGGCTGAAAGACACTTAAGGAAATGTTCAACATCCTTAGTCATCAGAGAAATGCAAATCAAAACAACCCTGAGAGTCCATCTTACACCTGTAAGAATGGCCAAAACCAAAAACACTGGTGACAACTTATGCTGGAGAGGTTGTGGGGTAAAGGGAACACTCCTGTATTGCTGGTGGGAATGCAAGCTGGTATAGCCCCTTTAGATGTCAGTGTGGCGATTTCTCAGAAAATCAACCTTCCTCAAAACCCAGTAATACCACTTCTAGGTATATATCCAAAGGATGCTCAATCGTGCCACAAGGACACGTACTCAGCTATGTTCATAGCAGCTTTGTTTGTCATAGCCAGAATCTGGAAACCACCTAAATGCCCCTCGACCAAAGAATGGATAAGGAAAATGTGGTACATTTACACAATGGAGTACTACACAGCAGAAAAAAATAATGACATCTTGAATTTTGTAGGCAAATGGATGGAGCTAGAAAAGATCATTTTGAGTGAGGTAACCCAGACTCAGAAAGAAAATTATCACATGTACTCGCTCACAAGTGTTTTTTAAACATAAAGCAAAGCAAACCAGCCCACATATCACAATCCCAGAGAACCTAGACAACAATGAGTACCCTAAGAGAGACATACATAGATCTAATCTACATGGCTAGTAGAAAAAGACAAGATCTCCTGAGTAAATTGGGAGCATGGGGACCTTGAGAGAAAGTTGAAGGGGAGAGGCAGGGAGGGGAGCAGAGAAAAATGTAGAGCTCAACAAAAATCATTTAAAAAAATAAAATAAAATAAAAAACCAATCCACAGAAGCCTGTGATTGAGTGGTGAGGTGTTTAGGTGTGGGAAGAATGAAAGATGACCTGTGCTTTGATTTAGATGGCAGGATAGAGGGTAGATGTGGCACAAAGAAATTTGGTCAGTAATGCACAAGCCGCTGTGTTGTGATATGCTGTGTGAGGTGGGACTGCAGATCCCATGGCAGGGGACAGACACGCCATCAGACAAAGCTTACACACACACATACACACACACACACACACACACACACACACACACACACATACACACAGAGAGAGAGAGAGAGAGAGAGAGAGAGAGAGAGAGAGAAAGAGAGAGAGAGAGAGAGAGAGAGAGAGAGAGAGAGAGAGAGAGAGAGCTGCCTCCTCCTCAGAGAAATGGCAAAAAGAGAGTGGAAGTAGGTGGGGTTTGTTCCATTTTGTTGTTGTTGTTTTAAATGAACTTTGCCCTTGCTTACAGACTACTAGTGACACAGCAGTCATAGGACCCTGGGCTGGCCAGGGTACTGCCTGGGTTCAACCTGCCAGGTGACAGGGGCCAGCATAATGCCTGATTCCTAAGACACTCAGAAAATGACATGACCTTGAAATTCATATTCTTCATCAGTGAAAGAGGACTACACACGTGAATCATGGGTGCTGTGCTGTCAGGTTAAATGAAGTCAAGAATAAGATCTTTAACAGAACTCGGTAAGCTGATCCTTTGCTTCCTGTCCTCACAGTTTTTTTGTTCTTGGTCCCAGTGGTTGCAAAGCACAGACCTTCAAGGACCTCTTTACACTTCTAATAGTGCTCTATAGTAGCTACAGTTTCCTCCCTCCAGCCTACAGATTCTCATTTCTTAGTTTTAGTAAGGAAACAAGAAAACCCAAGGAGATATTGTCACAACACTAGAACCAAAGAGTAGAATAACATGAAGCCATTATCCAAAATCCTCCTTTTACCATTTATTGAAAATAAAATTAAAAATTCAATAACAATTTCTGAAACGCATTTCTGAAAATGAAGTCAAATGTAGTTCCTTGAAGTGAAGTGACTCATTGCTTCACACAAAACGGTTGTTTAGTACATATACTGGAACCTGCTTATTAAAGCTGCTTGACAGACAGGGCTTGTATAGTCTTCTTGGGCCAACTCTTATCAGAACGCTTCTGTGTGTTTATCCCCAGAGGAAATTATTTAACTTATGATAGAACAAATCTACCCAATGATCAACAATCTTTCCATAAAGTGTTATGCTGAATAAACCCTATCAAGAGTGGAATCTGTTGGCCGTTGTGCTGCTTCATTCCTTTCTACTATGATGAAAATTGAAACCCACATTGTCAGGTCGTTTTCCGGCAGCGGGAGCAAATGAATTGTTAAACACAAACAGGCTCACAGATGAAAATTCTTGGCTTTGTGTCTCAGTTTGTATGAAGCATATTCTGCTTTAACCCTCTCTAAGGAACGTGCCCCTAGGGTTTGTCTTTATTTTTTTTAAACACCCTTATTTCTTTTATGATTAAGTAAAAGGATTTTCAAAGAAGAGAAAATGATAGTAAATTAAAAATAGTGGAAGAAATATTTTTAAAAAATCCTTCCTTGAAACATTGTGCTTTGAATTGTGAGATAATGGCTGCAGAAGAGATGTCTTTCTATTCGGTCTGAGTGTGCAGTAATCCCACAGATGAACAGCTCAGCTGAGGCCAGGACAAGTTAGGCTTAACGGTGGGTCTCTGAAAACAAGCAGAAATGTTTTGTTTTCTAATTTGCCAGGAATTATACTTTCAGTCGCCAAAGCAGTGTTCATTCTAATGCTTTATCTATGTGGAAAGAAAATGCTATATTTTCTTAACTCTGTAAGGAATGGATGGAACATGTCAGAGAGAAAACAAATTATTGTTTCCTTTCTATGGATAAAATATTATTGATGCCAGCAAGAATGTGTTTCTGTGTGTGAGTGGGCCTATGATCTTCAATGGCAGCTCTTGACGTGCAATTATGCCAGTTAGAACACTGTAAAGGAGCAAGGTTCTATCATAGGTCTTGCCCTGGTGGGTGTTTGTGCTGGTTATCCCAGTCAAAGGGAGTGTATTCTTTTTGGGGAAATATGTGTTTGTGTGTGTTCGTGTGTCAGGGCGCATGCATGTGAAGGCCGAGGATGGACATCTAGTGTCTCCTCTAGCTCCTAACATTGTTACTGTGTTTTGATACAAGGCTCTTCCTGAATCTGCAGCTCACTGACTGACTGGACTAGCTGGCCAGCAAGTACGTGAGATCGTTCTGTCTCCACTTCACAGTCGTGGGATTTTGGGTGCATGTCACCACACATTTTTACATGGGACCTGGGGATCTCAGGTCCTTATGCTTTCACGGCAAGCAGCTCAACCATTGAACCCGCTCCTAAATTCCATTATGCGCTTTTGACCAAATGCTGCGCACCATCCATAAAAAGAGAACTTCAGGTGATACATGCAAAAAGCTATTTAAGGGAATACACATGAATACTCAATGTGTAACCCAATGTATCTTCTTATTTAATAATCTTTTTCTCAAACGACTTCCCAGCTCAATGGCTGAGACCAATTAACTGGATTCTGAAAGGTCCACTCATTTACTATGATAACATCTTTTCAAAGTTGTGACCTTATACAAAGAAATATCTTCATGGTCCAATTTTTGCTGGAGATATCTAGCTGACAAGGCAGAGGTGTCTGGTTGGTAAAGGTTAATGACAGATATGACTGTGACCTGCAGGGTGCAAGGGCAAGGTTTCAGCACCTAATTTTGTTCCTTAGAGCACTTAGCGCTTTGCAGTACGTGGAAGTGAACTTCAGCTCTGGTAATCATTAGCCTTGTGTTTTTGGTCAAGTTATCCAACTTCTATGACCTCAAATTTGCTCATCTGTAAAATGAGGCTAATTATACTTATCTCCAAGCAGGTATTGTATCTTCATTAGGGGTATACAATGAAATAGAGTATGTGAATAGTTCATTAGGTGGGAGGCAAATTCTCTTTACTTTGAAATTAGTGTTAGATAGACTTTCATGGCACACTTCTATTTGGGCATTATCACATTTAGCAAGATCATGCTTTCCAACCACAAAGTTGAGCTTAAGAAGACCTTCCAAGAGTTTAATACTTAGAACTTAAATTTACACATCTTTCACATATGCCGTCACTGTCGTCGGATAACATCACTGGCATATTTACAAACACGGAGACAGAAAAGTATAGGACCACAGATAATTCTGGAGAATACCTGCATTCTGAGTAGAAAGTAGGTGCTCTTCATTGAATTATTCGTGACATTAAATACCCCAGAGGTTGCCTAAGGCTTCATTTCACTTTGCTAAGGTGAGCCTGCGTGAAATGTAGAGACTTTAGTAGAGAATCTCTGCCTGTACCAGGAGAAGTGGAAGCACCTTGATCAAGCAGCCTGGAAAACAAGCAGCTCTGGGAGGCGGAGTAGGATTCAGGCAACCATCCCTGATATGCTCCGTATCCGTTTGTTGAATGGTGTTAGGTGGGTAACTTGTTTCTGATAGTTAGGTATTGCTTTTAATTACAGAATAAGTGTCCTATAGATTTCCTATCCATCTTAATAATGTATTTCCGTACTCTGTAGCTGAATCATTATTGCTTTTGTCATGCTGTCACGCTTGTCTCACGTTTGACATATTGGATGGAAGGCAAGGGGAAATAATTGGATACGATGTTTATATGAATGTGACATCAAGAGAGCAGGGAGGAAGTTCCGTGCCATGAGTATGATTTCTTCCCACAATCCCAAATCATACCTCCTCATCACCCTAGCTTTACACATCTCACATGAAATAGCTCCACAATGCAAAAGAAGTGTTGAATTAAAATCTAAAAGACAAGGCTGGGAAGATGGCTCAGCGGGTAAGGTGCTTGCTTCACAAGCATGGGGGACCTGACTGAGTCCATTCCCCAGTGGACATATAAAACAGACATACGTTACCATTCCAGTTCTATGAAAATGAAGACAGGCAGATCCCTGATGCTTTCTGGCCAGCCAGCACAGCCAAATGAACAAGTCCCATATAAAAGTTAGAGGCTGTCTTGAAAAACAGGACAAAAATTTGGAAAGAGAGTGACTGAGGAAGATACCTCAGCTTGTCCTCTGAGTGCACATATATATGCACACATGTACATTCAAGCATGTGCATTTATGTGCATGTAGCACTTTCTCTGGTGTACTTTAAAAATCTATGATTATGTTTTCAAAAAATACTTTCCAAAACAATCCTGTACAATAGAGGAACCTCTGGAGGGATCACCATTCCTGACTTCAAGTTATACTGTAATAAAAACAGCTTGGTATTGGAATAAAAATAGACAAGCAGACCAATGGAATTGAAATGAAGACCCTGACATTAATCCACACATCTATTAACACCTGATTTTTTGACAAAGAAACCAAAACTGTATAATGGAAAAAAGAAAGCATCTTCAACAAACAGTGTTGGCATAACTGGATTCAACATGTAGAAGATCCATATTTATCCCCATGCACAAAACTCAAGCCCAAATGAATCAGACATCAACATACATCCAACTACACTGAACCTGATAGAAGAGAAAGTGGAAAGTAGACTTGAATGCATTGGCATGGGAGACCACTTCCTAAATATAACACCGGTAGCACAGATACTAAGAGCAACAATCAAAAAGTGGGACCTCCTGAAACTGAAAAGCATCTCTAAGTCAAAGGACATGGTCAATAAAACAAAACAATAGCCTACAGAATGGGAAAAGGTCTTCATCAACCCCGCATCTGTCAGAGGGCTGATCTCCAAAATAAAGAACTCAAGAAACTAGACATCAAAACACCAAATAATATAATTACAAAATGGGGTACAGATCTAAACAGAGAATTCTCAACAGAAGAATTTCAAGTGGCTGAAAGACATTTAAGGAATTGCTCGACATCCTTAGTCAGCAGGAAAATAAAAATAAAAATGTCTCTGAGATACCATCTTATACCTGTCTGAATGGCTAAGATAACAAATATCGAGGACAGCTACATTGGAGAGGATGTGGAGTAAGGGAACACTCCTCCACTGATGGTAGGAGTGCAAACTTTTGGAAATCAGTATGGCGGTTTCTCAGAAAACTGGGAATCAGTAGACCCAACAATACCACTCTTGGGCATATACACAAGGGATGCTCAGTCATACCACAAAGACATGTGCTCAACTATGTTCATAGCAGCATTATTTATATCATTCATAATGTGTAAAAAAACTAGAGGCCTCTCAACTGAAAAATGGATAAAGAAAATGTGGTACATTTGCACAATAGAGTATTAAAAAATATAATGACATCTTGAAATTTGCAGATGAATGGATGGAACTGGAAAATATCCTGAGGTAACCCAAACTCAGAAAGACAAACATGGTATGTACTCACTCATAAGTGGATATTAGATGTAAAGCAAATGATAAATAAACTACAACCCAAAGCTCTAGAGAAACTAGGTAACAAAGAGAACCCTAGGAGTGATGTATGGTTCACCCTGGGAAGGGGAATTAGATGAGATCTACTGAGTAAACTGGAGGCAAGCGGGGAGCGGGGTGGTAGAGCGAAGGCGATGGTGGGGGGGGTTATGAGAACTGAACCAAGCTCTTGGGAACTCAAGAACTCTAGAGGGATAGTCTGGGTTCCTGCATGAGATCAAATTGGCCATCTGCATGTGGGAGACAGTTCTGTAGCTTGGTCTGTTTGAGGGGCCCTGGCGGTGGAATCAGAGTCTATCCCTGGAGCATGAGCTAACTTTTTTGGAGCCCATTCCTTATAGTGGGTTACCATGCTCACCCTTGATGCAGGAGGGGAGGAGTTTGGTCCTGCCTCAACTGAATGTACCATGCTTTGTAGACTCCCCTTGGGAGGCCTTACCCTTTCGAAAGAGTGGATGGGGTGGCAGGGAGGTGCGGGGGGAGGGGCAGTGAGAGGAGGAATGGGGGAAGAATGGTGGCTGGTATGCAAAATAAATTAAAAAATTAAAAAAGAATGATTATCAAGTAAGAATTAAAAAAGAGAGAAAAGCTTAGGATGGACTTTGAAGATTTATTTTCACATTTTAAAATTAGTTCATGTTATGTTATGATTCAGAAATGCCTCACTTCATAATGGTGTGTGTTCTGAGAAACGTGTTGTTAGGTGATTCTTGAAGATCATAGCATGTTCTTGTACAAACCTGGAGTCTGTACAGGTTTCATGTATGATGCTGACAGTTGCTGCTGGGGCCTTGGTGAACAAAACAACACGAGATTTAAATCCAGCATGAGGGACAATGAAACAATCATAAGATATGGTGAACAGGAGATGTAGGAGGCTGCCGCCGCTCTATCATATGGTATTGTTTTGCAAAAATTTACCCACAGATTCTCAAATAATGACGGATATATAGGGTGCTGATATAAACATGTAGCGGTCACATTTTTACCATTATTGGTTATCATGAACTGTATATAATTGCATGAGCTCCACCTGTGTTCAACAGGCAGTGCAGTAGGTTCGCAAACACTAACCTTATCACAAATGTGAGTGATGTAATTATGGTGGCTTTCATGTCACTAGGTGACAGGGATTCTTCAGCTTCATTATAGCAAGCCTTCTGTCATGAAAGCTTGTTATAAGGAGCATGGTCATGCTCAGGTGTCGAGAGATGTCGTTTTTATGGTTAGGGGAGTGCAGTGCACTTATCCTGAGTGACAGCTCTAAGTGCCACTGTGAAAGAAATATGACACTTATTAGAATCAAAGTGGAGTCGCCTGAGTTAATGATGACAACAAGGAAAGATGTAAGACCCAAAGGCTTCTAAAGGAAGCATCCTTATGTCCAGTTGTCTAAACACAGGTTTGCAGAGGCCACAAGAACAGCATACAAACATTTCTCTCAGGAAGAAAGTTCCTCTGTGACTATCTGGTCAACCTCAGACTAACAACACTACCGATGATTATTTTACAATATGTACATCTTTTCCTCAGTTTTTGCTTTTAAGAACTTGCCCTTCATGCAACCTCCTTAAGTCTTCCCAGAGTTTAATGTGTTTTGTGCATGTGTTCCACTCTCCCCATGACTAGTTATTACCCTAATAAACAGCTTTCTTTGGAAAATCCCCTGTTGGTTGTCATTTGTATCAAAACCCTGTGTAGCTGCCTCCTAGTCAAGATTAGTTCATCCAGTTTTTGTTAGCATTCTTTTGTACCCGCCTTTGTTTAAATAACTTCCCATAGAAAATATTTCCTACAGTTTTTTGCAGTGAAATTTAATCTGTAACTTGGTAGCTTAAAATGAAATTGCCTTATTTTCTCACAATTTTGGAGGCAACAAGTAAGAGATGTAGTATTCATCATGTAGATGTTAGCACTTCCTGTGGCTCTAGAGATAGAGTGTTGTTGCCTGTTCCAGCTCTTCTTAGTTCCAAGCAGGTCTGGGTTCATGGGCAAGTTACTCTAGTATCCCCCTCCACTGTAAAAGTCAAATGCTTTTATTTATTACTTTATTTAAGCCTTTTCTTCTGGTATCTCCTTGGTATGTTCCTTATGAACATGCTAATTGTTTAAGCTCATTGAATATTGCAACATGCACCTCTCCTCAAGATATTTAAATGAGTTATATATGCCAAAGAATTTCCCAAATAAAATCACTTTATGGGTTCTGGGATGAAGTTGTGTAGAGATCTTTGCAGTCCCCGTCCCCCAGCTCACTACAGTGCTACTTTGAATTTTTCACCATAGTTATAGTCTGCCTATTCTGAACTTAAAGGACATGAAATCTAATGTGCGTTCTTGTTTTTGGCTTCTTTCACTGTTCTGCTTTGGAAAAAAAAATCACAAAAAAAAGCATGAGTAAAGAAATCTCTGGAACACCTCCACAGTTCATTAAGTTTGCCTTGAGAGTAGATTGGTTGGAACAGGAAAGATGATTCTGTTGAACATGAACAAGAAAGGCAAGAACTGGATGGACGGCTCACAACTTCAATTTCTATGCAAGAACACCTCACAACAACAAAATCCTTTTGATACAGGAAGTTTCTGGAGAGTCTACTGTTTTTAAGAAACTTGGTCTATAGAAATTGAATCCATACCCACTAATCCCTCAGACAAGAGTGCTTCTTTGGAAAGAAACAATTGATGTGTAGCTTAGCTTTGAATAATAATAGTCTCACATCCACAGGTATAAGAGACTAGGAGTCTCTTTGCATCTTTACATTCAGCCTTTTCATTTACCTGAGATTCATTGTGATGCATTTGTTTCTTCCTCTTTAATGAATGGATATTGCTTTCCTAAAATTTAAATTTAGTTTCAAATACATATTTATGATATCATTGTCTGTGCTCAAGCAGGTGATTTTAAGATGATCTATAAGTATAAACAGGCAAATGCAGTGCTCAAATGAATTCTGCCATGACATTTCCCATTAATCTTGGGAACACTGCAGGTGCATTTGTTAACACAGAGGACTTTGTATTATAAACTCATGATCCTTTCTGACATATTAAACCATTTTTAATTTGTTCTTATTATTAAGAAACTTTTTATAAAAACTGATATTAGATAAATCCAGGGTTAGGCAGCATAGAGTAATTTTGGGTTCTTGGGGAAGCAAAGGGAGTTATTAATCTTATGTAAATGCTCACTTATTTTTCAAAGCTTCTGAGTATCAGTAAGATGCATGTATTCTATCAGGGAGGAAAGGAGGAGGAAAACAATTTCCTGTTTATTTAATTGATACACTGTAACTTTTTTCTTGGCAGGTAGAACCCACTAACGGAATCTGCAGAATGCAATCATTATTAGAAATGTCACGACATTTGATTAGTTCAGTCTATTCAGTTTTGGAACACAAATCATGTGTTTATTCTAACAACATAATTAATTAGTCTTTCCTTTATTTTGGTGTATCCAGTATATTTAGAGATCCCCCAAACCCTTAACATTTTTATCTATTCATGGTTGAATTTTTTCCCTGTTTGTTGAAAAGGACAGAAAGATTATCTGATAGTACATCACGTGTCTATGTCATCTCATTAGTGATCTGGTTTTAAATTTGAATGATTTATGCATTTCACTGCTTACTTACAAGACTAGGAACTGAGCAGAAAAGGCCTGAATGTTCTTCCCTTGTAACATCTCTTGTTATCCCTTATTTTGGTTCTTGTTTTCCCTCAACTCCTATAATAAAAGCACTCCTTAGTACCTATTAATTAATCTGTATGCTAAATTTTCAAGCTAAGACAATGTCATTGTACTAGATGGCTTGTCCCACCCTTTAGTCATTTGTTTGCTTGTTGTGTCATCCAATAAATAGTATTAGGGACAAAAGACAACATTTAGTATTAAAAAGAGTAAGTCGTCAGAGCTTACATCTTAGTGATGGGGGCAGGTCAAATATGCTCATGCATGTGTAGTATATTATATTGGGATAAGTACTGTGCAAACAAATGATACAAAATGTCTTAGGAGATTGAATGAGTGAATTGCTGTTAAGAAACTTTCTTGCTTTAATAAGTAAGTTGGTCAAGTTAATCTTATAAAAAAGATAACTTGAGGAGATACTCGAAGGCAAGGAGGAAGAAGGTACTGTGAGGATCTGAGAAATATTGTAGATTCTAGGGAGCAAGACCAGTACTGGAGCAGGAACACACCTGGTTTGGACTGAGGAGGCTAGGAAGCACACACCAAGGGTATGGGATGTGACTTAGGGAGTTGGTGGGAAACCAGATGAGAGGAAACACACTTTGAGTGAACTGGAAAGCCACTGGACACAACCATGGTCAAACTGACCTGAGTCCTGTTTTTCAGAGCAGTGACTATAGAAACTAGCTACCATTTGAGTTCCTGGAATGGCATACTGACAACAGACAATACAACCCAATAAAAATTAGCTAATGCTTGGGGTCTTATTTACCTAAGGGAAAGCCAGACACAACCCAATTGTCATGCATTGTTTTCCAAGTGATTGGCTTAAATATTTGTTCCCACAGACCAACTGGGCAAGGAGATCTAAATCTGATTACCTAAACTTTAGGTCAGTGTCTCTTCATTACAGGACTTGAACTTAATTTACCTCTGATGATAAGGAAGAATGTCAATCCACAATGCTTTGTGAAAAGACTCATCATCGAACCATCTGCTCCTTCCACTCCCTCATACTTGGTTCTTTCCAGCTGGATCACTTCTGTCTATAAAAGAAAAGACCCCTTTCTGCCCCCTTTCTGTCTCTCTCATTTTTAGTTCCTTGCAGATCTCCTATCTAAACGCTCTCTATATTTTAGTAGCTCCTATTATGCTATTTCAATATTTCTTTATTGCAAACATTTCCCTGGCAAAATCTATCTTTACTTAGAGCAGATGTGGTTTCTGATTGTGAGGGATTTTAATTAGAGGGTGGGCCTGGCTGATGGTAGCTTGTGACTAAAGGGTTCAACCTGGATGTTGAGTGGAGGAAGAATGCAGAGGTACATAAGGGAAACAAGAGAGGAGCAGAGAGACAATTTGGGATTGTATTAATAAAATAGCAGAATTGTTTTACAATAATTATTCTTGCCTGTGGACTATATTCAATTCTCAATAATACAGTATTTGTGAAGCTCATGGATAAACAGAGGCTGCTGGCTAGAAGAATCAGACCAGGAGACATACCTACAGGGGCCCTCTGTTATCATATGCAAAATAGATGCTTCTAGATCTTAAGATCATCTTTAAAAATGATACAAATAAAAACTGAGATCATGATGATCAACCCAATGAGTGGACTTGGATGTTTCAGCAAGTTGTTTACTCAACCAGTGCTTTGTAGGGACGTCTTTTGTAAATATGATTCCAAAACCTTCAATATTTCAGTGAACAACGACACATGGATTTTCCTTTAGGGGATTTGCGTTATAGTTAGTGGGCACAGATTCTAAATAAGTAATCATTTAAAGAGATATAGGTTATAAAGGTAAAGTGTGGTAAGAAAATTATTTAGGGGGATCATCGGGGAAGCTGTTAGATTTAAAATGGATGATCAGAGGAGGAGACATAAACAACAAGAAGCAGTCAGAGGCCAGAGCACAAGTGAACAAATGTAGAGCTGCATAAGATAACAAGAGAGGTGTCAAATCCTTCAGGGACCAAAACACATGAGTCTCGTAACAGGTAACATCAATGTGAGTGAATTTAAAAAGAGAGTAGTGTGAATTCTCATCAAAGACAGAACCTTCACTGGAGCCCACAGAACGTCAGGAAATGGGTTTCATCCATCACATTGCTATGAGTATTATCTTATTTTGATAAGAGTCAGAACCATCTGTGAAAGGTGGAGGCTGGAACCTACTCTCCATTAGACCTTTCCTTGTCTCTGTCTAACCCTCAAAGCAGATGGGGGAAGGAGCGGGTCTTTACTGATACTAAACTTGAAAAAATAGTCTGCTTTATATGAATGGAGTGATCAGAACAACATTGTGTTGTAACTCCGGGGGAACTGGAGAGGGAATGAAGGCTAGTGTTTATTTACAGGCTAAGCTGGGAACATGGAAGGGAGAGACAGGGAGAGGGAAACAACAAGGGGGTAATGTAAATAGTATCATTAGGATAATTTAATAAACCTGAAACAGTCAATACACACAAATGAGCTACACGAGCAGTGAGCCTCAAGGATATTTAAAGGCTCCTCGGCCTTAGCAAAGAAGAGCACTTAGTCTTCAGCTGGTAGGTGATTAGTGATGCCTTCTGATAACCTAGTAAAGCAACTGAGAACTCTAGCAATTATATAGAGTGGTGAAGAGTCAGAAAGGCAGGGAAACAAAGCAGGTGAATATAACAATCAGTGTGAGTAAGAAAAACACAAAACAGTTGAATATAATAATCACTGTAAGTAGGAGAAACACAGAAACTGGAAGTTAACATATCTGTGGAAAAGTTCTTAGTGTAAATCTCATCCATTCATTAATTTCTGAATTAGACTATGCTGTGAAACACATGTATGACTTCCATGGAAGTCTAGTCAATAGTAGTAAGAGGCAAGCATGCCATGTCTCACTGCCCAGCTAGCTTAACCCCTGAAATAACCACACAGAAATTGTATTAATTAAATGACTGCCAAAGTTATTTTGTACCACTGGGGCATCCATCTTCAGCCTACAGGCCCATAGTATCCAGCAGACTTTTCCATGAAACAGGAAATTTCAAAGACAGTTCAGCCACTTTATTTTGTGTCCTGCAGAATACCTCACAGACTCTTTCATGAAACAGGAACCCCGAAGGATCATCTCGCCTTTAGGCAAGTTCAGCAGTCCTCTCTCTGTGGGTTGTTTATATCTAGTATATGCAACAATCAAGGCAAGAGCAGTTTCTTGCCTAAATGGCTATGAAACTCCATAAGGAGCCCATCTTCCTCTTGAAGTAGCTGGTGCTGTCAGGAGCAGACATGTCTCATTGTCATGAAAAGTCCTAAGTTATTAAAACATTTCAAATGCCATATTCTGTAGTCTTTGAAAGATATGAAAAATGCCTATCTAACTGAAATGCATCTCTATATATCTAGAAAATCTAATTAATGTGACTACAAGCTTGACTATTATCAATGATTATCCATTAACAACCTGTATTTCCTAATTATACATTACATTTTTTAAATGATCTATGCAATCGCAATGCCTTAATCAAGATCAGAAATACATATACATATAACAAAATTGACCTTAAACTTGTATGAATAAATTGAGATTTATACCATTGCAAATTATTCATATCTATATCATATCCCCCTTTAAATGTAAAAGAACATTCATAAACAGTATTTGGGAATATGGGCATAGTTTTTTCTCTCCAAACTGCTTCATGCTGTAGGGGGGGTGCTGTTATTCAGGTGTTTTATGGTATATCCTGTGTGCTAGGTTTATCTCAGTCAGCAGTTGGGCGAATAGGAGGGTGTTTACAGCAACCTTTCAGGAGGGCATGGTCTAGAAGCAATCCACAGGGTCTCATCCTCTGTGAAAACAAAAGAAGAACCTCTTTTCCAAAGCACTATATCTTTAGACCCAAATTCTGAAGTCAAGATATCTTTATAATATACATGCTGGTTTAGCTTAGCAGCACATACAATGAGAAGTCTCTCTGTACTTAGCTCTCCTTCACAGTCAAAAAATTCAAAGAAAACATAGTAAAATACATAATCCAGACTCTGTGAATTTTCCATTTTTACGTTGTTTATTTTTCTTTATTTTTTAATCTATGACTATCTGTACTCTCTCTCTTTACCCCCCCTTTTTTTAAAAAAAAGCGTTAGCTTTATTTTATGAGTTTCAATACTCTTTATTTCTTCTCTTTTCCAAGCCTACGTACACCCATCCAACACTGTGACCCATTTAGAGGTCTTTTATGTCTGCATCTGTCCTATTGCGAATCTGTAATTCTTTACCATCCAGAAGCACTTCTTAAAATGCTAAGCACTTCTTAAAAACTTTAGCTTGTACTATGTAGGGGTAATACAGTATTGCCTGTTTTTTGCCCAGTCTAAACCTTAACTGTGCTGTTATTTTGATAATTATGATAGTTCCTGCCTGAGATCAGCACAGTTCAGCATGGCAGAGCCACTCCTGCCTCAGAGCCATATGGTGCCCCTGAGCTGTGCACAGTTCCAGGCACACAGCAGTCCACATTGCCATCAAGCAAGCTGTAGCACTTTACTTACAAAACCCCATCCAAATTCTTTGTCCTTTGTCTCCCACAAGAGCCAGAGATTGCGCTGGCAGAAATCAAGCATTTTAAAACAGACTTGGCTTTTTTTTCCTCACTACAGCTGAGTCAGGAAAATCTCTCTTAAAGCAGCTGCGTCAAGCCGCCAGCAAACTGCAAGAAGCTGTGTTAAACTCTATTTTTTTTTTTATTTAGAATTTCTTTTTAATCCCTCTTAGGTTTTATGTGGAGTTAGTTGACCATGTTGAGGCACCAACTGTTACAGGAGGAGTGGGCTATGTCCTGCCATCTGGCTAGCTTACACCCGAAATAACCACACAGAAATTGTATTAATTAAATGACTGCCTGGCCCATTATATCTAGCCTCTTCTTGGCCAACTCCTACATCCTGATCTAACCCATTTCTACCAATCTATGTAACACCAGGAGGTTGTGGCTTACTGGGAAAGATTCTAACCACCGTCCATCTCAGGCAGGAGCTTCATGGCATCTGCCACACTGCCTTCTTCCCAGCATTCAGTTCGGTCTACTTCACCTATCTAAGTTCTGCCCTATCAAAAGGCCAAAGCAGTTTCTTTATTCAACCAATGAAAGCAACATATAGTCAGAAGGACCTCCTACACCAAAGTTACTTTGAAGGATTACATTTACAGGCATTTATCAATGTAATAGGAGGTATATACCAACAAAGTGGGTACACAATCCAGACTTTTAGGTTATTTTTAGGATATTTAATTGATGGGATAGAAGTTTTTTTGTTTATACTGATTTTGATGACTATAACCTTCACAGAGAGAATTGTAATCTACATAATACTATTGCAAGGAAAAGAGAGATTTCAAACTTTAGGAAAGTCATTTGGATACAACCTTTGGAATTCTACCCACATACAAATTGGAAATGAATTTCTTTAGCAGTATACATTTGCATATGTAAATATAAAAGAAGGAATGAAACTATATTGTGGATGCATATGTGGACTTAAATGTATGTATGTATATGTGCTTATCTTTCTATCTGATTATCTATACTGATTATGTAGATGCCACATTTGAGTTTAGAGGAATAAGATGTTTTTTACTTTGGTTTAACCTTAGAAATAGAGCATTCGCAAGAAACATGATGGAATTGTGAATTCAGTGGCAGAAAATTACTCATGACTATCATTATTTGAAATTTCTTGTGGGCAAGGTGAGAAAATTACTTCCTGAAGGTACATTTACTCTTTAAGACCACAGGGTTGTCATTCCCTACCACTATGAAGTAATTTCCTAAAAGGCACAGCCCTCTGAATGTGTGAAGTCCCAGAGCATAGCTAAAAGCAAGTTTCTCCCTAAGTACACAGTAGGAATTCCAGAAATGAAAGCTAAATGGGTATAATTTGAGTAGCTGGTAGTGATGCTTATGATTTAACGATAACCAAAATGTCCATTATGGTGAATTAAAGATGTCTGCTTAGAACATTCCCTTCACTTAGTTCAATGAAAGATGATGTACGGGCTTCCAGAAGCAGCATACTGGCTCGCTGCTAGGTTGTTCCATGAATTGCAAAGTCACCTATCCCCATGCATGTCATGTCTTGGTATGCAATGGCACTGCAAACGTAAACCTTCCCATTAGCAACACTTACTGAACTTAAGTTTATAGTGTAGACAGTAATTGTTTTGCTGGGAAAAGAAAGGACATCTACTCATATTTTTATTAAGTCTGCTCAGGATATAGAGGGAATAATTTCCACTTTTATATTATAGCATTGAGTAAAATCAAATCCACTTAATGCCATTGTTTTCTACCACTCTGTAAAGAAATGTGTCCCTATTACATGGGAGTAGGTGTGACTCCCCTCCTCCATATTCAGATTATAAATGACAGATGGCCTAAATTATACACACACAAATGTAGAGAATAAATCATTCTAATACACATAACATGTTGTATTCAAATACAGCATACAACCAAACATTGATGAAATTTAGGCAGAACACATGAACACAGGGCAATTGCCTTTGCATATGCTACATGGTAATGCATTTTATGACTCCAGATTTTGACACTCAGAAGGGCAATCTTTTATAATAGAAACCGTGAAGTTTGTGTCCTTTGGAATTCTATCATCTGCAGCTTCAGACACACGTGGGAGCTCTTCTCTGGGTTATGGCCATTCAGTTTGTCTTTCTCTGGCCAGATTTTTAACTTTTCAGACCCAGTGTCTCACCATGTAGTGCAGGCTAGCCACAGACTCACAACCCTAAAGTCTTGGGCACACAGTTGTTGGGATTACAGGTGTTTGTCACACACCAATCTCTTCAGTGTCGTGGGCGGAGAACATTTTCTCTATCTCGCTGTCTTGCTTTTATGTGTCTACCTCTCACTCCTTCCCTGGCTCCTCTCCTCCTCTTTCAATCACCTCTCCAATGCGTCTTAATCTTTCTTTTTTTTAATATTCTTTTATTTTTCATTCAAAAAATTTACACTTCCTCCCCTTCTCCTAGTTCCCTCCCACTCCCCCTCTAACCCTCCTCCCTCCCCCTGCTTCCTTAAGAAAGGGCAGGGTACCCTGCCCTGTGGGAAGCCCAAGGCCCTCCCCCCTCCATCCTGGCCTAGGAAGGTGTGCATCCATATAGACTAGATTCTCAAAAAGCTAATACACGCAGAAGAGATAGGTCCCAGTGCCATTATCATTGGCTTCTCAGTCAGCCCCCATTGACAGCCACATTCAGAGAGTCCGGTTTGATCATATGCTCATTCAGTCCTGGTCCAGCTGGATTTGGTGAGCTCCCATTAGATCAGGCACACTGTCACGGTTGGTGGACCAGCCTCTCCTGGTCCAGGCTTCCTTGCTCATCTTCTCCCACCTTCTGCTCTTCGACTGGACCTTGGGAGCTCAGTCCATTGCTCTGATGTGAATGTGGGTCTCTGTCTCTATCTCCATCCATCAGATGAAATTTCTAATGAGGGCACTAGACCAAGGTGGAGAAGGACAGCAGCCTTCTCTTACTGGCAGAGATTTCATTTCTTTTAAATGTAGCCAATGATGGCCAGACAGGAATGCCAGCAAATTAGCTGGATTACAAAGTAAGTTTAAATTTATTGCTTTCAAATGTATACACTAAGTAGAGACTCTGAGAAGTCGTAACTCTCTGAACAAGCTTGCTGGCTGCCATGTATTTGTCTGTCAAATGTGTTAGCTTTTGGAAAATGAAAACATTCTGCGTGCGTTGCTAACCTTCTTTGCAAATTTTGTCCTTGTGGAAGAGTCAAAAGTGCATTTTAGCATAGTTCTGTCCAAATTCTGGAAGTTATTTGACATAAGAATGGCACAAACTTGAAATATAAGTGAATGTCCAATCCATGAAGGATTAATGGTAATTGAAGAATAGTGTTTGCATTGGGAAGACAATGACAAAGCCTTGTTTTTCTTGCAAATTGACCCTGATTAGTGATTCATCCCTCTAAACCGTTTTTTTCCTTGTAAGCTAAACCAGACAATTATACCTAACTTCATGTTAATATTGTAGGGAGATCATAATATTCAACTGAAATGGTGCATTTGAAAGTGATTTAAAGAAAGAGCCTGTGTGCCCTTGACAGAGTTTAGTGCATAGAAATCATCATTACTACATTAACAAGACAGAACATTTTATTATCAAATGAAAAAAACATGGAGAGGTGGCTCAGGAGTTCAGAATACTTGCTGCTCTTCCAAGGACCTGAGTTTGATTCTCAGCACTCAGGCTGTAGCTCTAAGCTCCAGGCAATAAACACATTTTTCTGGCCTTTGTGGGCACCTTCACTCATTTGCCAGACACTGAAACTCTCTCTCTCTCTCTCTCTCTCTCTCTCTCTGTCTCTCTCTCTCTCTCTCTCTCACACACACACACATGCATGTGTGTATAATAATCAGCGAATGTTTCTACAAAGTGACACAAACTTTCAGAGGAAGTTGTTGTTTTGGGTCTAGCCCCAGGTATGACTGTCCACTTACCATCAAACTGTGAACTGAAAATGTTCCTGCTTATGCATGAATCTGAGTGCATTAGAAGTGAGCTCTACCTGTTGAGTCATATCTGAGCAGTTGGATGAAGCCTTTTAAGAACTAGATCTTCCTGCTGTGTGGTATTTTCAGCTGGGAGGAAATGCTGTGGAGCTTATTGAGATTTGGGTTATTATCTTTTAATTTTTATAGCTAGTATGAAGCTGCCATGTAAAGAAAGATGTCTCCAAGAAACTCACAGCTCATCACCAATAATGGTGCTTCAGATTCTGTCAAATCTGTCAAATCTTTAGACATGGTGACCATAAAAATTACAGTGTGTAACTCAAGGCTCTTTTGAGTTCTGGCAGACACCATTGAAGCTGGATAGGCCAACAGAAGGGTCTCTCTGACACTTGGAAGCTCCCAAGTTCCTGTTGTTTTGCTCTCTGGAATCTTGCTGACGACCTGTGAGTTCTGTTCTTCCCTGATCACTGACCCAGCGACTCACATCAATATGAATGTGGCTCTTCTGGAGACATTTTTCCATCCTGCATTCCTAGCATCCCAGCAGTCAATGTCCTTAGTACTCCAAGGCTTCCAGACTCACATCTCTGGCTACCTGTTGATCCATGTTTGCTTATTCCTTCACGTAGTGAACCAACACTATTTTCTATCTGTTATTATATTTCCTTAAACCTGAATCAATGCAAACCTCTTTTACAACTATTTCCTAGGCACTAATAATTTAAACAAACTTCAAAAAGTACCATTGATAAACTTGCTAATACTCCTGAACTCAGTATGTCACACATTTTGCAGTATAATTTCTGGATACTTCAAGGACAAATTTAGATGTATTAGCTCTACATTTCCTATGAACTTGTTTTACCTATTTTTGTTGAAAGATCTATGTGCATAATTCTTTGCATGTTGTGAATTATCTTTGCTGATGTGTAACATACCAATTTTTTCTTCTCTTGCTTGAAAAAAATTTTTTCCCCAAGTTTCTGCATATTTACAGAATAGATGAGTCTTATGAGTTTCTCTAAAGTCATTGAGCCTTCAATTAATCTGCCTATCCCCTGACAATTAGAAATGGCTAGATTTATACATTAAATCACTCTTACCAGAAATATAATTTATTCATTTCTTGTTTCTAATTCTGAGATACATTTCTTCAATTAAAGTATAGGGCTCAGATTTTAATTATTCTAAATTCTGTGTGGATTTTATAATTGTTCTGCATATTAATAATTTTATCCAAACATATCTACACATCTGCATGTTTCGAAACTTGGAATTATATCTGTTTCTCAGTAGACTACATACAACAGAAAAAAATTACCTGAGAAAATGGCCACTATCTCTTAATCTTCATTGAATCTTCAAAGCTTAGTGTGACTCTTGGGTTTTAGAAATCTTTGGTTATTTTGAGTTTAGTTGGGGATCAGATTACCATTCGGAAACAAACAGTGCCTTCTAGTCAATTTATTGATAATGGATACAAATCAATCTTGTACTTATGTTTTAAGTTGTTCAGTGTTTATTTTCATCATTGAGAGGATGGAATAAGTATATAAGAATTAAGGCAAAATATTTATCTTTCTAACTTTGTTGTTTAGTTTCCCTTAGTCGAGGCTTTCTGGAGCTGAGAGTCCATCTGCTTCCACCTCCTGAGCTCTGGAGTTACAGGTGTGGGCCACCACCATCAGTTCATTTGTTTTATTTTCTGCAAAATAATTTTATGAGCTATTTTATGATTGCCAGCATTCAGAAGCTGATCCAACACCTCTTTGTTGAGTACAGCCTGTTTTGTGCTTTCAAACGCTTTATTATATAGAGTTAGTAAAGCCACAAAAGATTAGCTCGTTCATAGTGGACTAGAGATAATAAATATTTCAAGTACATACAATATAAGGTGAAACTTTATACTTATCAAGAAGTCATTATCCTGCCCTCTGCCTACTGGTGTCCTTACCTAAAAACAATATGTGGGCAGGATCTCTGGGAAGAATCACAGAAGCTCACTGTTCCTATGTGCTGTGTGGTAGAAGGCAGTAAAGATTTTCTTAAGCCTGGATGGAAAATGCTTTAGCTGTGCTTTGCATCTTTGTTAAGGAAAGGGACTAGAGAAGTCACATAGAAGGCACCATTGGCCAGAGAGCAATCACTGTTAATCAAGCCGTTTCCACTTATTATTCTGAAGCAAAGGACTTCACATGTGTACAAATTGATTTCTGATGTGACAGACTGCTGGGAACAGTAATATTTGGCTTCTACATACAGTTGATTATATAACAAATTTAACGCGGGAGCACAGGCACGGAGTGACTTGAGAACCAAGGGCGCAAGGAAACCAAGCATGTGCACTCGCACCTTCACTTTTCAGTCAGTCATAAATTCATGATGGCACAAAATAATCCCCTCACTAAATAGCTGAATTATTTCTAGTCACTTTGTGATTGAGATTGTAAAAGAAGTAAATAAACTGATCATTGAATTTTCTAAATAGTTGAAAAATATAATTCCATTTAAAAGTCATGGAATTCCAACTAATAACCCATGCTATACCTGAGTTTGTTCTTTTTCAATAATAATATTTTCCCTTTGTCTCTTTTAATAAAACAAAATAAATTTAAAGTCCACTCCATGAAATTGAGCCTATTCATGGAACTGTTTAGGAGAGCAAAAACTTGTCACTGAATAGATCATAGGCCTATCGGAAAATGTACTATTATTTTGCTGAATGTCTTTAAATTCAGCTAATAAATGTTTTCTCTTAAAATGTCCAGCCACCCCTTACAATGGCTTTTCTGAGTAGATATTGTGTCTTCTGCTTTTTAGAAAATAAAATCTATCCTTTTATTGCATGATTCCAATAAAATCCATTTTCCATTTTTGAGTTTTTTAATTCCAATGAGCTAAAAGCTCATTGATTTTCTACTTTTGATTTTCTACTCATGAGTCCCAAATGTTCTTTTAAAAACACATTATACAGAATAGATGGCATCTATTCACCATGATGATCCCTGAATACAGACTCTCAGTAATTGACTGCATTTATTAAATATCCCGTCTGTCTATTGTCTTTGATAATATACTTGCCTGTCTGTCTTGCATTGATCCAACCTGATAATAAGCTTTATTAGAACTCCACTGTGAACATCCTGGGATACTATTACCACAGGCTCTTAAAAGGACAAGAAGAAGTGACTTACCAGTTTCTCAATTTAGGTTTTCCTAGTAAGTGCTTTAAAAACCCTAAAAATAGTAGCAATAAAATTTAGCTTTGCTAAGTGTACCAAAATTGCCCTTAGTCTCACTGTAGCAAATGATACTGAATACTTTGGCTAATTTACACATATTTTTTCCTTACAATAGCATGGCTTAGAGACAAAGAAGACTTTAGATGTTTGAATTTTCCCCCATGAAATTCTACAACTTGAACAAATGTAATGAGAACTCTAAAAGAATTATAGTTTTAAGGTTGTGTCATGTTAAATTGGAGGAGGAGCAGCCATAATAATCATAATACATTACAAAATTCTTCATTTATTCTTTTCATTTCTGGAAGAATGTTAGCCTGATTTCACTAGTAGAGGAGAAAAGTAGTCATCCATCTCATCCATGAACCTAATAATGACCTTCCTGGGAAGAGATGCTCCCTGGTGCAGTAGTGGCATGAATGTTATAGGAATAACCAATCACTTTCTGACTAGGTTTAAAGTCCACTCCATGAAATTGAGCCTATTCATGGAACTGTTTAGGAGAGCAAAAACTTGTCACTGAATAGATCATAGGCCTATCGGAAAATGTACTATTATTTTGCTGAATGTCTTTAATATTAAAATGATTCCTATTAGTGTGTTACTTAACTTTTATCAGAGAAGCTTCTTCATGCAGCCAATCCTGTTTAATACAGAGATTCAAAGATCATTATAGTGCAGAAAAGAGTGGGATATCTGTATTACACTTCATCATCTTCAAGGCTCAGATATTTCAGAAGAAGGGGCAGAAAGGTTGTTAAATCCAGAGGTTAGATCCAGAGGTTGGGGAAAATTGATGTGAAATAATATATTAAATATAATAGACATTGCATGCAAAATTTCATATCAGCTGCTGTAGGAATTCCTGAGGGCAGTAGCCTTTAAGTTACCCACCCACTTGGGCGGGGCCTCATATACTCTATGTGCTGATGTAAAGTGTGCATCTGCTCTCTCTCTTCCGGCTCCGGCATTTTGGTTGCTGTTTTCTGTTCAAGCAGAGCATTGTGATCTGTGAGTCTACCCCTAAATAAATAATCCTCTATTATATTCAATTCTGAACTAGTGTAGTATTTCTTTTAAGTGTCCTTCTTCCATCAGCTGTGGTTGTTGGTTGAAAGCCTGGAGCAGATCAAGGCAGTCAACACTGTAGCATGGAGAGAGGAAAGGGTCTCAGGAGATTCCTCTCCTAGTTGTGGGCATTTGATGGCATTTGGGAGGGGTGAGTCATTTTTCTTTACTGGTGTGACCCACAGTAGGATACTGCTGCTTCATTTGATGGTACTCTTTGACCATTGACTCGGTTTTAGGAGGGGTAGAAGAACAAATGAAGTTGGGAGGGCTTGAGGGGATGCAGGAGACATCAGAATGGGGCATTTGGCAGTGAATATAATCAAATACATTGTATCCATGTGTGATATTAACAAGAAAATGAGTAAAAACAATCTAAAAAAGTACAGTCTTTCACCAAATCAATTATAGTACATATTATCCACATTTTTTCCACTCTGTATTGGGCACATGTACCTTGTATGTGTTATCAACACATTGGCTTTAAGAATCTACCATACATGATTTTATAATTATAACAGAACTTAAAAATTCACAGTAGGTTTTTAATATTTTAATCTGATATGCAGTACATGCATTGCTACATGGCAATATTTAATGTTATGTATGCATTTTCTTGTTTAATAAATATTTAAAGATTTTAGGCTGTGTTTCTAGAGTAAGGATCCACCTTGAACTTGAACACAGGTTTCTATTAATACAGAGTCTATAATTTTGGGTTTTAGACAAAACTAATATCGGTTGAGTAGACAATATTGAAGATGTCTAGGACCAAACATGTTTTATATTTAGACATTTTTGGATTCTGGAATATTTGTATATACATAATGAAATATCATGACACTGAGGTCTACATCGAGACACAATTCATATTTTATATATACCTTATGAGCTTAGCCCAAAGGTACTTTTTAAGAATATTTTAGTTTTTTTGTGATTTGACCTTGGACTACCAGTGAGGCTAGGCATGGGATTTTCTAGTTGTGGTATTACACCAATGCTTAAAACAATGAATTTTGAAGCATTTCCTGTTTCAGAGTTTTGCCTGGAAATTTTCAATTTATAATTATATTCTGGAAAAATTCCTTTTATATTGTTAATAAAGAAGTCATCTGAAAGTCAAACAATAGCTCCAAAATGGCATAAATGCTTTTCCTTAAGAGGAAAATACAAACTTTAATGAGTCATAAGAGCATTATCAGAACCCCTTTACAAATGAGGCTGATGTTCTAGACAGTCACATGGGTTCTAATAGCTGAGAAAAGCAGGTGTTGTTCTAAACAGTTGCATAGGCTCTAATAGCTGAGGAAAAAAAAACTCTTGCTCTCATATGGCATGGCATGAAACCTTAAACAATTCCATTTATGGGGGTGTATGCAAACAACTCCCTTGTAAATCATCTGGGTCACAAAACTGAAGTACATCATCTGGCTTCTTGCAGGCCTCCTCAGTCCAAAGCATCCATTCTTTAGCTACTTGGGGTGCAGTTATTCAGCCCTACCATTCATCTCCTGCCTAGTGTTTCATGTCCTTGTTTATTCCCAAGGACAATAGAAAGATATTGTACAAATAGAAGAAAAGGCCACCCTTCTCCAGCATATGTGTGCAGGTATACTGTCCCATCCATCCATCCATCCATCCATCCATCCATCCATCCATCCATCCATCCATCCATCCATCCA
>PVIU01008918.1:0-49494 GCA_004026605.1 Ondatra zibethicus | reverse complement strand
AAAAGAAGGTACCTGAATCAAGCATTGCAAAGCATTGCTACTGTATCCTAACATATGCCACAGAATGTGTTGTGCAGGGTGTCTAGTAAAAGAATACTTTTCAAACATTTCCCAGCAGTTAACTGGCCTGTTTTGCATTTGATAAATTTTCATTGGATTTTTTTTTGTGGGCTCATTGTTTCAAAATGATTTTGAGTTAAAACAACATTAGAAAATGTCATAATAAAACCTATTAGTTCATAGACTAAAGAAAATTTAAATGATTTGTCGTGCATGTGGGGAGGGACTGGAGAGATGGCTCAGTGTTTAAGAATAGTTGTTGCTCATACAGAGAATCCAGGTTTGATTCCAAGCACCTGCATGGTGGCTCACAGCCATCTGTAACTCCAGTTCGAGGCAGAAGTCAACTATTGTTTTGTGAAATAAAAGCTATCACAAATATCGTGAATGGAAGATAGCTAAGATGTTGTATATCAACATATTAATGTAAGGTAGACAAGATGGTGAAGCTTGGAAGAGAGATGGGTGATGACAGAGCTTGGGGAAGGCAAACTCTGCAGTGAGGAGGAGAGAGACTCTATAATCTGGGCTGGGTGCTTGAGATGGGTCAAGTGGCTGATGGAAGTGTACAAAGGGCAGCAATTACTTTGACTTTACAATTTCATGACTCTGAGACCAACAACTAATTCACGAGAAGAGAGCCACGCTTTTGCTGAAAATAAACTCTACTGAGATCCAGATGCAGCACTCATTGTATTTTCCTCTCTCACTTCGTGAAGAAAAGAAACAGAAGCAGACAGGCATCAAATGCCTCATTCAATACCAGTCATCAAGCAGATGCAGAAATGGGCTTGGAACTCGGGAAAGTTACCCTGGTTGAAATGCTTTTAACTTTTCCATTTCTGCCTCGCTACGCTGCCATTCACACATGCACTACGGGATGAGTTCTTCTAAGTGGTACCATCACGTTTAGATTTAGCCGAACAAGTCTAAAGAGGGGGAAGTCACAGCTGATTCCTTTCAGTCAGGCTATCAATGAGGGACTCAAACCAAGTGTCCAAATTGAATTCAGACTCCATTAATTTGTTGAAGCTTGAAATAGATGACAACAAGCTAAACAAAACAAAACAAAAACTTATATTCGTTGAGAGTTGAGTTGTCATTTTGGTTGACTACTGTTGTGTATTCACCAGTAGCATTTACAATAAAATTGAGATTAAGCACTTCTTACAAAAAGATACCCTGAAGATATAGGGATGTGAGGTTCTCCATTTCTTTTTCTGATATATTTTCACACAAGTTGATACTTGCAGGAGTTCATTTGCAGAGACACAAATAAATTTGGAAACCATTGCTAATGCAAAGACTGTTATTCAAAGGAAACGATTCTTCTTCCATAATTATTACCAATGACAAATTTATCCTTGTACTGTATTGGACTTTATATACAGAGGGGGTCTACAAAGAGAGCTTAACTCCCTTGAGTTATTTCTTTTATAAGATAAGCAGCCATGAGACACCACTGTGCCAGTCTTTGTGACGGGAACAAAAAGCCCTAGGAAGAGGCCAAGAGGAAAATTCAAAGATTGACAGGGCTACATTTATGACTCCCTGATGGAACAGAGGATGAAGTCATTTCAGAAGCTGAGGTTGCTCTGGTGATACTAAAAATGAAAGGAAACTGTTCCCAACAAATGTTAGACCTGTGGCAACAGCTAAAAGTTGTCCCCACATGGCCAGGAAAGTCTGAATCTGTGGTATCTCAGTTCCAAATTACAGTGAGAAAATTCTCTTTTCCTCTATCCAGATGTCATCAAGTCCCAGGAGCATTTTGGAAAATACCTTTTTGACCTTCACTAGTCACATGACCTTCACTAGTCACATGATACCTTCACTAGTCACATGTTTCTGTCACTACCTTTACACAAAGCTTAATTATCACAGGCCTTTACTAATGACCAGGATTGTAGGTTTTTGCAGCATTTACCCACTGACTATTACCCCTCTACTCTTCTCTCCTTTTCTGCCTCTTCCTCTTCTTCCCTCTCTCCTTTCCCTCTCTCTTCTCTTCTCAGCTCCTAACACACACACACACACACACACACACACACACACACACACACACACACACAGAGAGACAGAATAAGTTATTTTCAAACAGAATTGCTTTCATTGCTTTCCTGCTCAGCCAACTATTTCATCAGGTTTTCATCGTCCTCCCGTCAAGTGCCCAGCTTGATTTACTGGGTATCATGCTCTCTCTACTGCACACAGTTTGCTAGGATCATCTTGCTGATTTGGATCAGATCATCCACACTGCCTGAAATTCAGTTTCCACCCTCTCCGTCTATACCAAGCATAGAAAGGGAGACTCTAAGGAAGCCCTGTTTAAGTGTTCATCATTGAGACCCAGTTCAAATCTTATGCCTCTCAAGAAATGCATCTTGACGGCTGTAGCCCACAGAAAGTAGATACAGATGTCCTTTCTCAGCTACAATAAACAATTTGATCCCCATTCTCCCTTTAGCATTTTTATATGACTAAAAATGAACTACAAGCTGCCTAGCTAAGAGATTATGTCAATAAAGCATCTAAAATAGTGCTACAGATATGAAGGATGCATATTGAATTGTTAAAATGTTAAGACTTTAAACAAAAAAGCACAATTGTAGGGCAAAACACTTTAGCTTTGTTCACACTCTAAGGCAGGATGAAATGCACGTAGCTGTGATCAGAAGCCAGTGAGTGACCACCCCTTGGCAGAAAATCTGGTGGTCAGCAGTAAGATCAAGCCAGTTTAGGAATAGAACACTAGCTCCACAGCTTCATTCTGAAATTGTGTCATGGTCTTCCAGGTGAGAATTGGACTAGAACTTCAACCTTATTTATTAATAAAAACTGATTCTGTGAAATGCCCAAAAGGTTTTTCGACATTTCAGAAATGTGATAGTTATGCTTGTTGCCAAGTTAATTTATTTAACTTTTGTAAGCTAAATATTATGTCATAATTCTAAGTGGAAACCTAATGAGCAATTGTATACATGCATTTCTTAAGCAAATGGGCATGTCACAACCACAGTGTTTACATTTCTTAGAGCCTGTCCTCAGGACAGGAGTCAGAAGAGTGTCAATAAACTGCAGGAGATGCATTCCTTTGAGCTCTGAGAATTTACAGCTTTTGTGTGGAATAACATTAGAAAGCCTAGCTGGAGCTCTGTATGGCATTTGGAGATATGAGTGTCTCATGTATGTACATGTGCATACACACACATACATGGGTGCTGGCAGGGATCAGAGAGGGTATCACATCTCCTGGAGCTAGAGTAATAGGCAGGGTATGGATAGTGGGTACTGAACTCCGGTGGTCTATAAGAGCAGCAAGCCCTCTAAACTGCTGAGCCATCTTTCCGGTCCACCCTTCCCAAAAAGGTGGTGCTGATCTGCCATTGTCATTTTCCATCAGTGGGTCTAGTTTTCATACCTAGTCTGAAAATGCTTGCCAAATACTTCATGAGATGAAAAAACAAACAAACATAGTTTTAAAAGAGTTGTCTTTAATTAACTAATGGACTATATGACCCCCTTAAAAAAACTCTGAATTATACTACAAAACTTTGTAGTATAATTCAGATGGAACAAATACAGAAGCAAACTCTAATTATAAGGTCACAAATTATGATATTAGGCTCTTGAGGCCAATGTCTTTGACAGTGCATGTTAGGGCAAATTGCTTTCAAGGCAAATGTGTCACACTCTCTACAAGGAATGCCATTTTCCACTCCTGGACTTCCCCTGTTATAAGAATGTAATAGTTATTTCTGAATTTTCTCACTCTGACATTCCACTGTGTAAATCTCAGGCTAGTTGCTGGGGAAGTTATTGGTGCATTAAGGTCATGAAAGGTAACACAGGTAACAAAGATTTGCATAGTGCCTATAATATACCAGGTATCTGCTATAACAGCTGAACAAGAACAGCAGTAATCAGTCTGGAAAGGAAGCTGACACCTAATTCATAATTCTGCTCAGGGGTCAGGTTTATGAGGAGGGCATCCCGGCTTGGACATTGAGGCAAGATGGAAAGTACATATATACACAGTACAATATAAGGAGATCTTTACATGGTGGGGTCCTGAAAGCAGAAGGAGAGACTTCAATTTAATGCCTGGAGAGAAGCTTTGCTGGGAGTGAGATTCTCTCTCTCTCTCTCTCTCTCTCTCTCTCTCTCTCTCTCTCTCTCTGTCTCTGTCTCTCTCTCACACACACACAAAACACTAACACTCACAAACACACAAATATATAACAACAATAATCAAAGAAAAAAGAGAGCATCAACTTGAGAGTAGGGCACTTGAAAAAGTTCAAGGAACGGTAGCTGGGAGGGGCTAGAATAGGAAAGGGAGGAGGAAGTGAGATAACTCTACTTCAGTTAAAAACATTTTTTTTTTAAAAAAAAAGAAAGAGTAAGAATGACAGAAAGTCCCCCTGAAGAGTTTCTGAATGAATCTCCCAAACAGAGAATACATCTGACTTTGTAACCCTTTAATGGTGGCAGGGACTTTCATGCCTCATGATTTAGTTCAGCACAGTAATTACATAACGAGGAATATAGAGGAACCAGGTGTTAGATATTGAAAGTGGGCAGGTTAATTCTGACCCAGGGAGAACTGCAGGATGGTGTTGTCTGGTCCAGTCTGTAACTTTGGCTTAGAGGTACAGGGTGCAGACCTGGATTCTTTTTTTTTTCTCATCTCATCACATTTATTTTTTTATTTGTTTGTTTGTTTTAAAATTATTTTTATTGAGCTATATATTTTTCTTCACTCTTCTCCCTTCCTCCTCCTCCCCTTAAACTCTCTCCCATGATCCCCATGCTCCCGATTTACTCAGAAGATCTTGTCACTTTCTGTGTCCCATGTAGATTAGATACATGCATGTGTCTCCTAGGTTCTCTGGGATTGTGAATTATAGGCTGGTAGCTTTTTTTTTTTGCTTTATGTCTAAAAGCCACTTATGAGTGAGTACATATGATATTTGTCTTTCTGGGTCTGGGATACCTCACTCAATATGATGTTTTCTAGCTCCACCCATTTGCCTGAAAATCTCAAGATGTCATTATTTTTTTCTGCTGTGTAGTACTCCATTGTGTAAATGCACCAATTTTCCTTATCCATTATTTGGTCGAGGGGTATACTAGCAGCACTCTTTTAAAAGTTACCCAAATATTGTGAACTTATGCTTTCCAGTCTGATGAAGCACTATTGTTTATTCTTTGTGGACTACAGACTGAGGTACTGATATACATATAGATAAACTTGTGCTTCTAAGAGTATCTGGTGATGCTCAGATATGGGCTTCTAACTGTAGAGCTTATCTTCCTAAATACCATACTATTTCACTTGAGAGCTCCTAGATATTAGAATACACACATTTGATTGCTTACCCTGCCTTTATTTGCCCCATGCTTCATTTTCTCAAATTTCCAGTTTTTTTTTTTTCCTGGGGTTTACAAGCATAGTGTTATGAACTTGGATCTACATGAGTGGAGCCTCAATGGTGGATGAAGAATAGCACATTTCATCCCTCTATCATAGCTTTTCCAGCCACCATGGGCTAGGAAGTGGTCTGGCACCCAAGAGAGCCACCAAAGGCAAATTACCCAGGAGAATATCAGAGATGACTGTTGCTGTCTCATTCACAAATAGTGCAGTTTGTGACTTTGAAGTTTACCACCAGCTCCAGCCACATTGCTAGCAAGATGGAATAAGTTTAACAAGAAATGGACAGTACGGAAGATGTAGGAGAGTTATGAGTCAATAGGGCAATCATCACATCATTGAAAGACAACCATAAAACTACATTTGAAGTTTGAATTTCTGTACATTCCAGGGTTGTGAGCCAATGGAGCTCCACTAAGTGGGAGGTTAATGCATTACATCACCTGATTTTGACATTTAAAGACCTAAGACAAAATTAATTATGTTCTTTAATATAAACAATGCTATAAGGCATAGAGTAAGAATGAAGTGCTTCAAAAAATCCACATGAACTCTAGTCTACAGAGCAGCCAGTAGCATGTATTTTTGCTTTTAAAATTGCTTTTAATGTAGATCAGAAACGGCATTTTAAAGGGGATTGACCTTCCTCCTTCGACACTGTAGGCGGTATTATGAATCAGCCATGACTATGTCCTTGTGAAGTGGTGTTCTTTTTGCTGAGAGTGTTGGGGGCAGCCATAGTCAATAGACTTTAGCTTGCAAGCAAAACTTGTGAACACTGATATGGATAGCTGCTGGTTCTTAATAAAAATATAAAGTTGGAAAATTCTCTGCAAGTTATTAAAAATGAGCACCTTTCCATAGAGTGTCAAAATAATGAAGTTGCCTTGCCATCTAAGAAAGAAAACAGGTACCATGAACCAAAGCATAGTAGAACAGGCAACATAAAACAAGGCTAAAGTAGAAACCTCTGTAATAAAGTAAAAGAAATAATAAAAGTGTCTTCTGAAAGCTGTAAAATGCTCTAAATTTGCCACATACATTTATTTTATAAAGCATGTCACAATTCATTGACATTTTACAGCTTTCAAAAATTATAATTCTTTTGCATTATATATTTACATATGATCTATAAGGTGGTACAAATATTAATTGAAATTTCTGTGGAAAGTGATGTTTTAATTTGAAAAGGCATTTTTGGTGTGATTAGGTGACCTGCCCAGGTCATCCTCAAACCAAATAATCAGTTAATCAATATTGAAATAAGTATGTAATGAAATCTGAAGGGATTTTGTTTGGGGGATTTTACTTTTGGAGATGGAATCTTATGTATCCAAGGCTAGCCTCAGTCTTCATAAGACCCTTGATAAGAAGGGCCTACGTAAGGTAGACAACAGACTTGCTGCTCTAATATAACAGCAGTATGTAGTATGAGGCGAGCGGGCTGCATTCCCGGTGCCTGGCTAGCTTAACCCCCGAAATAATTACACAGAAACTGTATTCATTTAAACACTGCCTGGTCCATTAGCTTTAGCCTCTTATTGGCTAACTCTCACATCTTGATTTAACCCATTTTTAATAATCTGTATAGCACCACAAGGTCATGGCTTAATGGGAAAGATTCCTAACTAGTGTCAGTCTCAGACAGGAGTTTCATGGCGTCTGCCACAGTACCTTCTTCCCAGCATTCTGTTCTGTCTACTCCAGCTACCTGATTTCTGCCCTATCAAAAGGCCAAGGCAGTTTCTTTATTTACCAATGAAAACAACACAAATACAGAAAAACCTCCTACACACATTGGGCACCAGAAAAAGCACGAATCAATCCCACACCAGGTTGGAATTCTTATTAAAAGGGTTATTTATTTTAGGGGAAAAAACTTATAGAACACCGTCCTAGACAACAGCCCTCTACCAGGAAAGGAGTCTGAAGCAAGAGAGCAAGAGGAGGGCTGCCGCTGCTTTTTAAAGAGAAAGAGACCACACCCCAGTGGGCTGGTATCTTATTGGCTGAAGGAGCGGAAGGAGCTCCTGCAGCAGCAGTACTCGAGTTAATAAGTTTATAATAATAGTGACAGGATTCTCCACCACACCCAGAATGGTTTCCAAAACTTTTCATCGGACCTCCGTCCGCCCCAACACATCAAGAGGTGACTACTCTGTATCAATCAAATATCAGTCCCAATGGGTGCACACACATTTATAAATAATCCTTTAGGGGTATTTTATTTTAGGTGGGCCCATACTCCTCCATTAACTTGTCATGTAGACCCACTATTTGTTCCTGTATGTGTCCACTCTGTGTTGCTCACTGAAGATATGTGACAGTACCTGATGCCTTCTGCTTTCTGCTCACATGAGTTTTAGTTTACCAGAGTATGTATAGAGATGCTGCAGAGTGTGTGTGTTCCGATATCCCATCGACAGACTGTCACTTCCTAGTGGCAGTTGGAAAGTACAAGAACCAAAGACGTAGTTTGGTGCATATACTGTCTCATGATACCAGAAAATCAACCTGGTTCTCATGTCCTTCTAAGCAAACTGTCCTTTGAGCATGGTGGAACAAGAAGGGCAATGAGTATGGCCGTCGGCAGGCCTGAATCGGAAACCTATTCTTCCTCTGGCAGATGCTTCTGCAGGGTCAGGTCTCCTGCATTTCCGTCTTGCTTATGAAGCTCTTCCTTCACATTGCTAACAAAATGGCTAGCACAGGTTGTCTCTATGATGTCCTGTGGGTCGATAAAAATCACATACTTACAGGGCAGGAAAAGAAGTGCATGACAGGTGAGAAAATGGAAGGATACTCATTATTCATGGAATCTTTAAATGGCGAGCACACCTTTCGTCCCAGCACACATGGGGGCACAGGCAGGTGGATTGCTGAATTCAAGACCAGCCGGGTCTACATGATGAATCCTAAGCCGGCCAGAGCTGCAGAGGAAAGCCCGGTGTTGACTAGCTAGTCTCCACGCTTATCTCTTTTTCTCTGTGGAACACAATGGAAGCAACTTTGGTCCTAAAGATCACTATTAGTAGAAAATTCAGAGGAGGATTGAATTAGAACTAAAGAAATTATGTTGTGGAGCTAAAATGGCTGCAGCCCTTGACCCATTGGGCATGTTGAGGTTTGTCACTTCAGTCACGACAGTTAGTGCCTATAATTATGATCTCTGTCTCTCTCTCTTTCTCTGCCCCCTCTCTCTCATACACATACACACACACATACACACACACACATTAGCTTTTAAGTTTGCACATTCTATCTTAAAATCATCCCTTTGAAAGAGTTTTCAAAATGTACAATTACAGAAAAAGCATAGTCATAAAGAAAAGAAATCATGAAAACATTTTAATATATATAATATAACATCATACAAATATTATAGTAATACATGTGTATATGCAATGCAATGCAGTGATTATTTTCTGTTACTAAGCACACCCTCTAATGAGATTGTCATAGGTAAGTGAAATGGTTTTGACTAAATTCTCAAGATAAGCATGTACCGTCAACACAGCAGTGAGTGGGCAAGGCATGATGGATCCTGGTAGCTCAGTTTACAGTGTATGGACTGGACACAGATGGGCTTTCCTCACTGCGGGCATGGCTTAGTACTGGAGGTGTTTCATAGGTAACTGATGGAAATATTTAAATAAGGAAAACACAGGGCTGTTGGGTATTCAGGATCGGACTCTTTCACACTGGATCTGTTATTTTCCTGCTGGGAAGATGAGAGACAAAAGGAACACAGAGGAACATGTATTTCTGTTCCCATAAACTTCCAGAATAAGGGAGAAGAGTTTTATTTTTAAATCAGAACTTAAACATTTGACAAGAATTTGGGGAGTCCAGAAAAAAAAGCCAGAGAAGGATTAATTTCAGTCCTCAACCCTGGTGGTTTGGGCTCTCAGGCACAAGAGCAGAGCTCATTGTGGCATTTCAACAGTCAGAGCCCACACTGAATAGCTGGAAAGGAACCAAAAGCTGGCAGGAGCTGAAACGTGAGTGGGCTTGCCTCTGGCTCACAAGCCTAACACACAATTTCTGATGTTGCTGACTGGCAGTGGCAAGGACGGGCTTGCTATTGTGGGCCAGCCTTTTAGGACAAATATGCTACCATCAATCTGATATGCTGTATGTATTTGAGCAATATAGGGCATTCACAGAAGGAACCCATTATCAGAGGAGGGCTTGTTTTGATATTAGCAGATACATAGAGCCACACAAAACAAAGACATTTCTTTCTGACTTTCTGGTACCATTCATTGTTGGTGTTCCTCATTTGTACCTTGGCACCATTCACGCTCTTAGGGGAATTGTGCACTTGCCTTACATCCCACTTACCCGTGATTCCTTTAGAAAATGTGTCTTTCTGATGTTCAGCTCTCAGAGCTGGCCAGCCCCTCCAAAGCCTGTTGCCTTTTGAGGTGCAGTGTATAATTTTTCTTAACCCCATTCTCCTGCTACTGTAAAATGGTGGAGAAGTTGGAAGGAAAAATATGAAGAAGCAATAAACTTAAGACACACAGAGAAAGGCCAGACTACTGCAAGTTCAGAGAGCTTGATGCATGTTCTGGATCTCAATGGACTGGTTACATTCTATGTTGTGTTCCTTCCTGATGGTTGGCTTGCCACTCTCTCTCTCTCAGAACTTCTTCCTCACCCCAAACTTTCTTTGTTATAATTCGTCAAAGGAATGTATTTTCTCATTATAAATCATCCTATTCATTAAGCTTCAATAAGTGCAATAGAAAAGAAAACAACATGATGAAAATTCTGTGGTTATTTTAGTATTTACAAATAATGAAATGCTATAGGGAAGACAGCAGTCGCAACACAATCAGCTAACACACTTCCTGTGTTACGTCTTTTGAATCAATCATTTTTGTGTTGGTAGCAACATCAATCCTCAAGAACATAACTGCTTTACTTATTTCTAATTCTTTCTTTCTTCTTCCACTTGTACATTAAAAGGAAAAAATATAAGAGTAAATTAACTAAGGAAATTAATTCAGGATCAGTGTTACAGTAGGACAGGAGACAGAGAGAAGAAGGAGGAGGAGGAGGAGGAGAACAAAGAGAAGAGGAAGGGAAGGACGGGAGGGGAAAAGGGAGGGGAGAAGAGAGCATAGGATGGGAAGGGAAGGAAAGGGAAGGAAAAGAAAGGAAAGGGAAGGGGCAGCGAATGATTCATAATTTTGTCATGCTGCTCAGTTCTAGCCTTTCCAAACCTTGGTGTGCTCACAAGCGCCTGTTATCAGCCCCCTGCTTGAGGACTGAAATATGACTCCATGGGTTTTCAGATAATAAGGGTGATGTGGCAGCTGACTGACTCTGGGAATAGAAACACAATATACTTCAAAACTAATAACATTTCTTATTAAAAGGGAAGATGTCTTTAGCTGACTCTTTTTGTCTCTCTTGAGACTGCCAGGCAATTTTGACTGTTTTTATGTGGCTTCAATGAATGGACCTATTTGATTCAACTTCAGAATAGTTTTGTGGTCATACTGCTGCAGGCACCAAGTAGAAGAGGCATTCTGGAGAAATCTTAGTAAAATTAGATTCTTCAGAAATGAACTCAAAACCCTTAGTTTCATGGATGGGAATCTGAATAACAAGGGAAGTGATGTGAAAGTGGTTGAATTATCCATCTTTCAGGCACTAGACAAGGTCAGAAAATCTAAGTGCGAACTATGTTTTCACTCATATGCATACACTGTCCATCATTACAAGCCACTGAGTGTATTGGTATTTATACCACATCTATGCTTTTGTAAGGGTCTCATTTTCATTAAATTGTACAATTATAGAATACAATGCTCTTTAGACAATTGGTTTATTTCTTTGATTGGACCACAATTACCTTTATCTTTAAAGAACAGCTAGTTACACAAACATTAAATGGGGTTGAATGCAAGAGCTCTTTCTGCCATGTGTCTCCCTTTATTTTGAACACATTCATTGGAGTTTCCCATGTTTACCAGTGCAGGGTGGTGATGGCGCATGCCTTTAATCCCAGTACTCGGGAGGCAGAGGCAGGCAAATCTCTGAGTTTGAGGTTAGCCTGGTCTACAGAACTAGTTCTAGTACAGCTAGGGCAGCCACACAGAGAAACCCTATCTCAAAAAACAAAAACAAACAAACAAAGACAAAAAAAAAAGAAAAAGAAAAAAAGATGTTTACCAACATCTCTCATCTTTCAGAATACATGTGCTGTGCTAGAATTACTTATGATGAAATATATAATATATGAATTTTGCACACTCTCACTCAAAACCCTCCCATTAAACCAAAAATTCTGACTTCCTGTGTTGTGTGAAGACCAATTGTTTTTTCCTGGCTTCTCAGCCCTAAAATAACCAAATAGAAACTGTATTAATTAAATCACTGCTTGGCCCATTAGCTCTTTCTTCTTATTGACTAACTCGTACATCTTAATGTAACCCATTTCTGTTCATCTGTGTATCGCCACAAGGCTGTGGCTTGCTGGGTAAAGTACTGGCATCATAGGGGCTACATGGTTTCTCCCTGACCCTGCCTTCTTTTTCCCAGCATTCAGTTTAGTTTTCTTTACCTACCTCTGTTCTGCCCTGCTATAGGCTCAAGACAGCTTTCTTTATTCATTAATGGTAAACACAGCATACAGAGGTGAATCCCACATTACTCCTGGGTTTCCTTCTAAATTCCTGCTCTAGATGTATCTTTCCTTCAGCTTTGCTGAAACCATGCCAGCCTTAGTTTTCCCAGGGTACCACAAAAACAGTCATCTCTGGGGTTTTCTATTTATATTATTCTCATCTCCCCTTCTCACCTACAGCCTTCCCTTGCTGTATATGCAGATGATCCCCCCTCCCCCCTTAGTACACCCATCTCTGGACTGTCACCTCTCTGGAAGCTCTCCAAAGCTGTCACATTTACATTTTTATTATTATTGAAAATAGATTCTCCTCTCATATAATACATCCTGACCGGTTTCCCTGCTTCCACTCCTCGTCCACCTCCTCAGATCCACTCCTCCTCCACTCCCTCTTCAGAAAGCAGCAGGTCTCCAAGAGGCAAAGACCAAACACAACAAAACAAAATACAATAAGGCAAGGCAAAAGCCCTCATATTGAGGCAGGGCTAGGCAACCCAACAGAAGAAACAGAATCTCAAAAGAAGGCAAAAGAGTCAGAGACATACCTACTTTATCTGTAAGGAGTCCCATGAGAACACAAAGCTAGCAGCCATAACATGAAATACCTATTTGTGCATATGGAAGTCAGAGGACAACTTGAAGGAGTCTGCACTCTTTTTCAACCAAGTACGTCCTGGGGATCTAACTCATGGGGTCAGACATGGCCAAGGCTCCTTTGCTCACCACACCATCTTACCAGCTCCAGGACTGCCCCATTTTAAATAGCTAAGCAGCCTTATCATTCTTTGTCTTGTATCTGATTTACTTCCTACAGATCAACTACCTCCATGATTATATTATGTAGTGGGAAATATACACTCTCACTTACTTCAGTACCCAGATCTTCTAAGAGAAAATAAACTACCATGAACTGCAGTCTCTAGAGCAGTAGATACCTAGTACTGTTCTTCAGTGATTGAATGAAGGAGAGATGGATGGGTGCTATGACAGAAAAGTTAAAAAGCTGATTGTCAAATTCAGAGACGAGTACCTTTAACTGCACCCTTTACCCCTTTATTGAAGATGGTCAGAAAATAAATGAATGGCAGCCTTCACTTGCTTTTCTATTTATTTACTTTTTTACAAAAGCAACCTTGATGTCAAACTTTATTTTTTAAGTTTCACAGGATCTGATTTGTTTCCAGTAAGTGATCACTTCATGTTGCAGCATCTGTCTCAAAAGCTGCCTGGTGTGAAGGCCACTATAAGTGCATTAGAACACAGACATGGATTATCTTCTGTGGATACTTTAATTACCTTTAGAGCTCAGAGACGAAGCAAGCTGTGTCTAGCATCTAGTTTGGACTCACTTATGAAGTGATGAAGAAATACAGAGATGAGTGCATATGCTACTCTGATCCCAGGCATGCCTGAGGGTGAGGTCATCTTAGAAGGCATGCTGTCAGCCAGCTCCCCTGGGTCTCATTAAAGGGCTGCCTCTGATCAGTGTGCTCAAGTTTCTATAGGCAAGAAACCTGAGGCACTATTTTCGTTGACATATTTGACATCTACTTTAAGCATTGTGTCCTTTGTTACTGGAAACAAAGCCATCATGGTTGGAGTTTAAAATTTTAAGAAAAAAATTATATAGGAGAACAAAATATAAAATATTTCATATAAAAAGACATGCCAGCCTTTTTAGTGCATTTGTATAAAAGTGCCATGTGTACAGTACTGAGCTCATCTGGGACAACCTGACATGGTGTTTCTCCAGGCAGTTGATGTAAAGCATGCAATACTTTCTTTTTCACACACACACACACACACACACACACACACACACACACACACACACACACACACAGAGAGAGAGAGAGAGAGAGAGACAGAGAGAGAGTACTTTCTTTTAGCACACACATGCGAAAATCTTTACCGCTAAAGGATATGCTTTCAAACTCTTGTGACAGCACTCACTGTGGAACTGTTGACATTCTCTCCCTAAAGCACTGTAAGTGTTGACTTAAATAATTCAGTATAATGTGCTGCCAGTTTGAAGTAAAGCACCTGAGAATGAATTCTTGCCATAAGAAGGAGAACTTGACACATTACTCAAACTCATGTACCATCATGATTTAAATAGAATTACATCCTACATAGATGAGGCTTTTAGCTGAATGCCAGGACAAAGCAGAGACAGAGAAATTCCTAGGAATAGAGAATTATCCTCACGGAGTACCATCAATCCACTTGTGTGTTTTGTTGAGGAATGAAGCTTCACATCCATCACATTGAAAGTTAAGTTTACAAAGCCAGTATTGCTCGGTGTTATGGGCACTGGGAAAAGCATGGAAACAACATGAAACAATGTGAGCTGAGCTGTAATTTCACTATCTCAGGACGGTGACTTTCAGTAGTCTGTACAGGACTATGTCCTGGGCATAACAAGCTGACAACACAGGGCATGAGACTTATCTATGTCTTCTTCATGTTATTTGATTTGATTTCCTCAAATCTGGATTGTGATCAGCACTGATTCTCCATTGAGAAGCTAATCCCAAACAGCAATGTGTCTCATCTTCTCAACACATACTAAGCACAGCAGTTACAGGTTGGACTTAAAAGCCTTCTATTTCCACTTTTTTGATTGCAGTAATTTTTGTTCCTTTGTGCTAGAAGACTAAAAGACAGGCAGATACAGTGCATGTTTCCACCAACTGACCCTCCATGAATGTTTAATGTTGCTCAGCTACTCCTCCTGCTCTGATTTTGGGATACCGGGTGTTAGGCAAGCACAAAAGCAGACGCAGGGTGTCCTTCTGAGCTCCCAGGAGTCAGGATGCACAAAGGCAATTGTGCCATTTACAGTCTAATTGTCAAGGTCCTAGCTCACAGGATGCCCCAAGTTCACCAGGAGATAAAGTTTTCGGAGGACCCCCAAGGAAATACATCAAGAGCCTCTCTTTTCTGTCTCTCTCGATAGTGATTCCAACTGTGTATTTCAGGCTGTAGGTTGTGATGGTGGTCAAAGGGGAAAACTTTGGGAAGCTAGGTGGGAACGCAAGTTGGAGAAGAACTCCATTTTCACATCTCTGCCTGTGAGGTAAGTTTGAGATAATAGCTGAGGTGTGTGCACACACAGGCAGACTGAAGGATGATGGCTGAGGGTGTGATCTCCAGGATAAATTTCGCCACTCGTGTTGTTTTAAACCACCAAGAACAGACAGAATATGAGCATCTACACTCTGACACCAGAAGACCTCTTTCCGAGCTAACCTCCACTTAGCAGATCTGCAGTCAGAACTGGGTTACTCACCCATTCTGTAGAGTGGGAGTGGTCACCGTACCTACCCTGCAAGTTTTTTTTTTTTTTTGTGGGTGGACAAAGTAAGTTAATGGATGACAATAATACCTTGCGACAAATAAGGAGTCAATTGAACTCAGGGTTATTCTATACTTCCACAAAAGTTAGGACAGGCTATGAACTGTATGAAGAATACAGATTCAAGCCTGTGTAGTCTTTTCCTCTCTCAGTCACTTTGAATGGCATCCTTTCCTCTGTAGGCATCAATTTCTCTATCTGTAAATTGAAGATATTTGTAGTGACAATTTACTAATATATACTTAAAATTAGAGAGGAAACCCCTGAAATGTCCTTAACATAGTCTCTGCTGCATTTCATTTACTCAGTTCTATGAGCGGTGATTTACTAGCAAAGGAAGCTGCTGCTTGTGAACTGACAGGACACTGGAAGAGACGGGCACTGGAACACTCACATACAGAATCACTTTTCTTACAGAGTGAATGGTCCCGGTAATTGAGGAATGAAAATCTATGTTTTTTTTTCCTGTCTCAATTCTAAAATACTTTTGTGAAAGAACAAACCACAAGAAAAGCATATTTATTGAGAATGTCTTTTCTACTCTATGGTAAGTTTTGTTAGAATAATTGATATAGGGATAATTAAAACTACCACTGGTCAGTAACTATCGGCAGGATAATGAACTTTTAATAGTAAGCTAAATCGGAGTGATTTTTATTTGTATAAATTCCAAAGTTAACCCTTTTAAATAAATTTCATTTTATTTAACATTCTTTTCATTTATTTTACATACCAACCAGTTTCCCCTCCTCTCTTCCTTTCCCCTTTCCTTGCCTCCCATCTACCCCACTCCCCTTCTACTCTTCCTCTATCTCCATCCAGAAAGGTGCAGGCCTCCCATGGTCTAACCATCACCCAGACTCATAACTTTGAAATTCTATGGCTGTATGGCTAGCACTAGTTTTAACAAGTTACTAATATGGATATTGGATTATTTTCAGCCCTTTTCATTTCATCTCATAAGGCAATCACACACCACTGTGTTGATGATGACGTCACTTTTTGATCAATGTCCGGTGGATGGTTGAACACACACTGAGTCATCTTAGCTTTTGTTCCCTCTTGAGTCTCTGCCCTCTGTCTGCCAGCAGCATGCCCCAGAGAATAGCTGCTCACTCAGAGAAATCACATGGAACTCAACTGAGCCACGCAGAGCCTGAAAAAAATTGCAGAGGACCTGCAGCCATCATGAAATATGAAGAATAAATTAAATATTTGCTTTTGTAAGCCACCGGGAATTAAGGCTTGTTGGCTGCTTCAATGAAAGCTGAATAACAAATACAGAACCATTTTTAAAGAGAACTAGTTATACCCCCCCATGCTTGGGCAAGCATTAAGCATAGTTTGTCCTCTATTCCTGTGGGTTAGACATTATTATTCATATTAGGTATATGAGGAATGGAGTAAATACCTTGTGAATAATACACTGTATAATTTATTAGGAACCAAATTGGGATGCTATTTAGGTTCCATCTATGTCCAAAGCCTAGAGTCTTAGATTGCATGGGGTAGCACATTCTAAGGAATGGAAATATTCGGGAAAACCTGAAAATTAGGTGGGGAAATGCGTCAGTCAGTAAAGTGCTTGCCTCGAAAGAATGAGGGTCTGAGTTCAATACTTAGAACCCACAAAAAAAAAAGCCAGGCATGGCGCATGATTGGGATCCCAGGACTGCGGAGGTAGAGATGGCAACAGAGCTGGGGCATCCTGCTAATCACCCCAGCCTGTTCATGACGGGCCAGGGAGAAACCTCTTCTCAAATAACAAAAATGGTGGTTGGTGCCTTAGAATAATAGCCATGGTTGACCTCTGACCTCCACACTTATGTACATGTGCGTGTACACACACACATACACACATGTACTCATAGACAAAAGCATGACTGCACAAGCACAAAGACATAAACACACATGCAAACATATGCACAAAGACAACACTATGCAATCAATTAGTTTTAAAGGTAAGACTTGCCAAAACGTTAGCTGTTCAGTAGAGTTCAAATTAAAAATTCTTTTTTAAAAGCATGTATCTATTTATGTGTTTGGGTTGGGGGAGTGGGTCGGTGTGCCTATAAAATACTGCCTGGCAGAGTCAGAGGGCAGCGTATCTGAGCTGATGCTCCGCTTCTGTCACATGAGTTCTGGGAAGAACACTAAGGTCCTCAGGCCTGGAGGCAAGCACCTTTCCCTTCCACTGAAGCACCCCATTAGCTCTAAAAAGTCTTAATAAAAACCAATAACTGAAAACAATGAAGGTAATATTTTCCATACAGATCCAAAATCAAATAATAAATACTAAAATAACAACAAGAACATTTTTCAGGATCAACCTTTTTGCTCAGAATTTTCATGCCTGACATAGACAACAAAATCCACACTACCCGAATGATTTAAATTCTCCTGAAGGAAAGAAGTCAGTTTTTTATTCTAATCCTTCTAGATTCTTAGCAAGGTCCCCATAGCCCTTTCTATATAAACCCTGGCCTTAAGAAAGGCCCCTGGTGACTCCTTGACTTTCTCTCCTTAGCCCAGCCTTGAGGATTTCTCTCTGTCTGACAAATGAATAATTCAAAATTAGAAGCTGCAACCAGAGCCACACCATTCCCCAGCCTCCCAACTTGGTCATATCCTCATTATGGGAAAAGCCATTCCAAAAAGCAAACAACTTTTCATAATTGTTATTTAATGGATATTGCTGGCTCCTGGGAGTTCTTTCTCAGTATCTATTTGTAATTCAAAGGTCAGCATAATACCATTGGCATGCACAAGGATTCTGGGAGATTTGTTACCCTGATTGAAATTCAGATATCGTGACATAGTAGATTAGTCTGTGAGTCTCTTCAGGAGCTTCTTGGGTCACTGTTAGGAAGAATTTGACCTTGTCCTAATTCCAGGGCTTCACTAGTTTCTAAGAAAACTGACCCATGAATGGGAAATAAGGCCTGGAATGTGAGCTCATTCACTTTCTTGGCTTAGGGGCCAAGTCTTCTAGGGGAAAGGCTTATGCTCTTCCAAGGCCATTATCCTTCCCTGTAAGTGGCTCTAATATCACCTAAATAGGTCTCTCCTTAAGGTAATTTAAGCAGAAGAAGGCAGCCCAGGAGAATAATTTGGGACTCATGTATGTACAGATTTGCAGGATTTATATGGCAAGCCACATTTAAATTAGCAATGGCAGCCTCATTCCATGATATTATATATTGAAATATTATTCAACAAGAAAGCTATTTTCCAAGTAGGTATGGGTGATGATTATTTATTAGTTTTAAATGCATCCCTTCTTCCCATCTCACCAAACACCACTTCCATTTTGAAGGAGCTTAAAACTCTCACACACTGAAATTTACACGTAAAGACAGACAGCTTAGAGGCATGTGTGGCTTGAGATGAAGGGGGAAAATTAAAGCATAAAGTTCACAGAATTTATGGAAGATGCTTGCTTATTTCAAAAGTAGAGACAAATTAAAAACCAAAGAAAAATCTCCTGGGCTATCAGCATGGGCTGTCTGCATATGTCTGAGAAGGGAGGTGGGAGGCAGGGGAGCCAGAGGGAGAGGAGGAGAGAGCAAGAGAGAGATGGGGGAGCAGAGAGAGCAAACTGGGGTAGGAGGAGGCAAGAGAGAACACAGAAACAGATTATTTTTCGTTTCCTTCTTTCTATTCTATTTTGGAGCGTGATATTTGGAGTTCACTGTTGAGGTTATTTCCAATCAAATCGCATTCAACCCTGGAACAATGTATAGGTTGTCAGCATGAACACTAGTGGGTTATGGGGCAAACAGCCTCCAGGTTGAAATGGAGGATACAAAATTAACTTCCATAAGGTCAACATAATTCCTTCTCCTCCAGAGAAATTTTGACAGGAAAATTGAAGCAGAGGTTTGAAAGGAGGAGCCACCAGAACCTGAAATAAAAACTCAGAGTAAAAAAAAAAATCAAACTTTGAAAGAGATAAAGCAAGGTTAGTCATGACAAAGGGAGGGGAGCCACCCACTAGAACCCTCTCACCTTACCATGTTAAATAATGGCTTAAATTTAGGACAAGACTAATGTAGGCTACCAGGCTACCGGGCTTTGGATTTGATGTTAAGTACATGAGACTTTTAAGGAGGATGTGAGTAAAGGAAACTTTTCCTACGAGTTTCTGGAAAGTCTCCAGGAGATTAATCGCAAGTGCAAGCTTCCATACAGAGTGCTGTGCATATGATGCTGTGCGTCAGGTTTTGTGTTTATTTTTCAGGTGCTAGAGAAGAACCAAGGTCACAGATTAACCAGCTGTGCACACATGCCGATGACCACTAGAGGCTAAATGCTGTTCAGTTGGTCCTTGAAAATACACTTAACCAAATTTCAATTTTTCTCTTCTGTTATCATATTTGATGCAATCAAGTTTCGGCTTATCCTTTCAGCATAATTGCTTTAGTCCAGGCCACCAGTAACATGGATTTTAATAAGTCCAGTGTCCATTCCCTAGAACTTGTCTTTCTTGACTCATCATTAATAGCAATTGATGTACGATTTTTTTCCTATTTGATAATTAAATATTGAATGGGAGCCCAAGATGAGTGGCTCCTGAGACATTCTTATAAGAATTCCTCTCTAGGGAAAATTGAAAAGATGTACTAGCAAGAGTAGATGGTGGATGGGCTTGGAAGAGTGTGAGAAGATGTGGAAGGTTGTACGCATGAAGTACAGCTATGGAGTCAAGACTGTGATTGGTAATTGGATGTTACTGTGACCTAGTTGCTTGGAAAAGTCTGGATTCCATATACAGTAGTTTTCCCTTTGGTGATAATTAAGATAAAACTATAAATAGGGCTTTGGGATAAAGTTTGCCAAGCAAGTGTAAAGACCTGAGTTCATATCCCCAGAACTGATTAAGTCAGAATCTCCTGAAATGTGAGGACTAACTAGCCTGATCAACACAGCAACAAACAATGAAAAGACCCCTCTCAAGGTAGAAGGTAAGGACTGACACCTGATGCTGTCCTCTTTCCTTTATAAGTATGACAGAGTCTGTATACACACACACGCACGCGTGCGCACACACACACACACACATACACACCAACCGCCCCCACAAATACACCAACACACCCACAATCACACCCACACCCACCCATACACATCAATACACACCAACAGACAAACACACACCCCAAAACATAAGTTAAAAAACAAATAAAATTTATAAACATTCTTGAATTAGAGCAATATTAATATGCAGCATTCTTGAATGGATATAAATTTATTTGAAGTGCTTCCATTAATTAATTTATTCTTGGGCAACAGGATTTTTATTCCAGTTTTATGAATGACAATCAAGGCATAATTGCTAAAACTGTATCTAACAACTGTTAGGAAAAACCCTAAGACAAGCTGTTCCGCCGACGCAAAGAAATCAAATCAGACCAGATTAAAACATTTCAAATGCCTGTGTTTAATAAACCGCAGTCCCAGGTGGCCAGGAGCACGGCAGGGGAAGACAGAGCCTAAATAGCCTGGGGGAGGGGTTAGCGCTTGGCAGGCTGGGAGTAGGAGTCCAAGCCAGGGCAACTGCCAGGCCAGGGGCTTTCAATCATCCCAGACTTCTTGGATATAGGGGTGTTAGAGGGCTGGGGTGACGCCCCCAGCTTAATATTACAATAACGTCTACCAAAAAAGTAAATGTACCAGGATTTGAACACACAGAGCGTGTCGAGTCATGAGTTTGTCACTTGCTGGGAAACTGAGCAAATTCCTATATCAAAGCCACTAATAGGGACTGTTTTAGCCATTTTAGTGGCCATTTCCCAGGACACTCCTTTTTCAAAGCAAAATGTAGGAACATATTGATTTTTCAGCTCACATAGTTTGTTAGTGCATAACTGGATTGAAACCCATGAACATGTTTTTAAATTAGCCATTTATATGTATATAATTTGAGGTGGGGAGTTGAATTTATAAACCCAGGACTGGGAGCAAGATGAAAGCTGTATGAGAACCCCAACAATCATCTACCTGCAGAATTTTCAATTTGATCAGCTCCCTATGACATGAACCCCCTTCACAGAGCTTATACTATTGGTTGAGAGACCACAGAACTTGGTTTTATATAAGAAAACTGAGCTGTAGATGTTAGCTAGAAGGAATTCTCTGTGTCACTACTCCCTCAACTCAAACATCCTTGAGAAAAGCTTCTTGCTATGAGAAGGAAGAAAAAATTAAACTCCGATGTTCTGCTTAAAATATAGTACCAGGCTCACAATTCTGAAATTTGGTGATGGGCATAGGTGGGCAGATTCTGTCCTGGGTTGGTGCCTATAGACTCAACAGATAAAACTGTAGTAGCCAGGGATGGCATAGGCCTACAGATTCTGTCCTGGGTTGGTGCCTATAGACTCAACAGATAAAACTGTAGTAGCCAGGGAACTGATTATTTCTACCACCTTGACCTGAGCTTTGGGAAATAGAAGGTCCAACTGGATTTTACTCTCTGGAGAACAGGACAGATGGTTAACAAGGAACTGTGCCTTACTGCTCAAAGCAGACCTGCTAGGGTTAACCTGAAGACCAGACAGAGAACAATGCCCATATCTAGTCCAGACCTTGTAGTCTCTGGATCCTCCTGGACATTGAGTAGAGATGAGCACACAGGTGAGGAACTCTCAGCTTTGATCTGAGTCACTGCCAGCCTTGGAGTGGGCCTGGAATGCCCTCTATCAAATCAATGCAGGGCTCTAAGGCTGTGAGACTCAAATGGAGTCCAGCTCAACTTCAGCCTTCATGGTAAATGGGCTGCCTTTCCTAGCATCGTTCCAAAGTCATACAGTATAGTGTGGAGAAGAACTTAATTTGCTGGGAGAAAGCCTGGTAAGTGCTGGACTTTGTCTTGGAATTTGAACTCAGTGCAGGGAAATGTTAATACAAGGCGTATCCTAATCACCTTCACCCTTACAGCATACTAAAAATAATGGAAGCTTGCCCATTTAGAGAAGGAAACAGGATGCATTTTCAGTAGATGTTCATACAATAAATACTGTATGATTGGTAGGTGACACCATCTAATCTAACCTCTGCCTCTTTGTATTAAGGTAGCTATAGACATGAAAATAAATACTCATCTTTATGTTTCAATAAAATTTTATTGATCAAAAATTAGCAACAAAACCAGAATTGGCCCATGAACTATAGTTTTCTGACACCTGCATATTGTTATAAAATGGATTCCATTGTGTTAAAACTATTTTTTTATTTTGTGAGAATAGCCCAAAGATGTATTATAACTATAGTAAGAATTCTACTTGATTCCAATATTATCATTCTTTTAAAGTTGGGATATGAGGAATTCCAGAAAAGACCAGTACGCTGAAGTAGTCATACTGTTTGTAAGTTTGGTCAATGAAAAATAAATATATGTGAGAGGTGGACATCCCTAACAACATGATGACTAGGTGGGGTGGCTCATTAGTAAACACCAATGCATCAAGCTGACTCCAGTCCAAAGCCATTGATGTCCGAAAAGCTCGAGGAGCTGGGTCTGAGTAAGCCAGTAGTAAATTGCACTCAATGTTACAATAATTAGATTATTTCTGAGAAATGCTGAAATTATTTGACACTTGATAAAAGGTAAGAGTGTTATAAGTATTTTATGTAATTTACTTTGTTGAGTCCTAGTATCACCTAAGGATAGCACAACCTTAAAGATGAAGGGAGGATTTAATGACATGAAAACTTATCCCCTGTCATACTGAAAATCCTTTATTTTTGCTTCCAAAAACCCCACAAACAAACAAACAGAAAAACATGAATTCACCTTGCCTGGCTATAAAGTGTGTTTAGAAATAAGACTTCCAAAATTTCGGAGGTCAACCACCATCTAGTCTATCAGTTCTCTTTTACAGGGCTGATTTTAACTCATTTCTAATTAACAGTAATACAGAAACAATGTAAAGCTTGAATTGAACCCCACAAGTTGTGTTAAAGTCTCATAGAAGACTATGTCCTACACATAAAAAAGACACACATTGGTAATGTCTCAGCATGTGTTCATGTGAACTCACTGAATCGCTGCTATCAATATGTTGGAATGCTAAAACCTGGGTGGTGTATTTATAGCCTCCCAGGGGGCTCTCTTTTTTATCATGTACCCAAGTGAGGCCATTATTTCACAAGTATTTAGCAATGGTGGTAGACTGCACAGAAACAAAGGCTGTTATCCTCCATAATCTTTGCTTCCTCCATCACCGAACATCCTGCAGACTCCAGGCAGGAGCATTTGTTGAATGAATGGTGATGACAAATACCTCCAAATTTTTCTATCTGTCTTAGCACATGGTGCCACCAAATGTCACTTCGCTCATTTTAAATGATCCATTCTGCTACCCAAGCAGAAATACAAAGGGCAGATGTAGATGAATTGAAGACTCTTTTGAGCCCCTCTCTGCTGTGGAGCATTGCCTGATGGAGCTGGATCCTGCCTGCTGTCATATATGAATTATTTATCCGCACTTCACTCCTACATCAGTACACCTTTCATTCTGCCGTGTCTGCACGGAGAGCATTGATTCACACATCATACCCACTAACATTTATAATCAGAGTGGCTGGAAACATTTTCACAGACAGGAGAAACTTGTGAGAATACACTCAGGATAACCACACTAGCAATCGGTTCTCCAGTTTCTAACTAAGCAAAGGATGTGTTGGAGGAGGAAAAAAAAGTGTCACTTTTTGTCAAAATATTCATTGCTTAGGCAGTAACTCCCAAATAGAAACACCTACTTTCACACAAGGCCTAGGAAATATGAATCAGTTTGTGAAATCTGACACCACATGTTCCAAAATTGGGTACTTCACTGGCAACGATTGCAAGGCATTGGATTGGAAACTCTGCACAGAGTTATTCCAACACAAAAATGTAAGAGTCAAACAAAGTGTTATGAATTAAGTATAGTTATTGTGTATGTGAGTGTGGGAGGAAGAGTGTAGGGGGAGGGAGAGTGTTTTGTGTGTATATATATTGTTTAATCTTTCACACAGAAAAACAAACCATTGAAGACACAAACTTACAGAAAGCAAAAAATGAGCAAATCAAATGAGAAAAAAATCTTTATTTAAGGGAATGCACAGGGCCCTTTCTATTCCTATCAGTTCCCTTCCAGTTTAATCAGACAGACAGCAGTTCATAAAAGAAATGGCATTAGCCACAAGGTTTTGAGAGACTCTGGATAAAGTGGAGACAAAGAGGGTTAAGTAGTGCCTGTTTGATGAGGCAGAGACCTCATGTTGGCGGTCTATGCTCAACTCAGCATATATCCTCAGACTTGATACAGTTTCAGCACATGCTACACTACTACATATAAGATCAAATTCAATGTGTGCTGAATAAACAAGGGAACAGTCTGAAACCCTCAGTCAGAAACATTTCAGTTTGTGAACTTTGACTCGGTTACAAATTCTGATACATGATTACAGATACTGTGTGTGAGGAAGACCCTAATAATTGAGGAGACCCTGATAAGCATAAAAATGTGAGAACCCAAGGTACAGATACAGTGCATCAAAGGTGGGAAGATATTGATTATACTAATTTGAAGCTCATTCATAAACAGAGGCATCCTATTCATTTAGACCAAAGAGGATAAGCCAAAACTCAATGAAAGTAGCAGTTTCCCAGGATAATGCCTACAGGAACATTTTAAAAATGTTTAAATAATTTTGGTGACAGCCTGCTCCTCTCAAACATGGGCTATAATATTCTATTACCACAGTTTAACACAGATGATGTGTATATTGGTTGATGAGGTTCCAAGTGTTTTCCCTGACACAGTATTTGCTAGAAGCAAATAGTTCCTATTTAACCTATGTCAATGAAGAATGGGCTAGTTGCAGATATGGTTTATCATTGTGACTTGCAGTGAGTGACTTAACAATTCTTTGCTTTTATAGTCTTATCTGGAACCATTTTTGTCCTTCCCATGGCCTCTTTATAGTCTTCTCAATGCCACATGCACCTATCACTAAAGAGATTCTGAAATTGCCATGCCTACTTGCAGCAAAGATGTTTCATTCCTAGCATTCTTCCCCATATAGACATGCTTCAAACATTCCCCAGTTAAGCATCCCACCAACGTGGGACTATTCTTTCAGAGCCAGAGTTATAACAATGTTCATCTTTACCACTGAAGAACCTTGAACTTCTTCATGACATGAACAGAAATCCTAATTTTACATATGTAACTATATTAGTATCTGTAGAACCAGTTGTGCAAGGAAGATCTTTCTGAAACGTTTATCTCCCACAGTCAGAAGACAGAATGAGGACAGTACATACCTTAAAACAATCAATCATTTTGGTGATAATATGGGCTACAAGACCAGTTATTACTGATAATCTTGCATCTCAGAGCTCCTCACAGTCTTTCTGTCCTCTCCATGAAAGTATCTGGTCATAAACTTTAAACCAAGGATACTAACTACTTTTCTCATTGCTGTGGCCAAATACTCAACAAAAGCAACTGAAGGGAGGAAGGCTTCTTATCGGCTTAACGTTCAGGGAATACAGTACCTCAAAATATGCACAGGAGCAGGAAGTAGCTGATCACATCTCATCCTTGGTCAGGAAACAGAGACTAAACAGCAAGTGTGGCTGTGTTCGAAAGTTTCAGGCCTCCCCCCCCCCAGTGACTTACTTCCTCAAAGTTTTACCTTGTTGATGGATGGAGGGCCTGCTTTTAGTCCTGGATGTCCAGCTATCTTACATCTGAAATAATCACACAGAAACTGTATTCATTTAAATCACTGCCTGGCCCATTATCTCTAGCCTCTTATTGGCTAACTCTCACATCTTGATTTAACCCATTTCTAATAATCTGTATATCACCACGAGGTCATGGCTTACCAGGAAAATTCAGCATGTTTGACCTGGCAGCTCCATGGCAGCTCTCTGACTCTACTTTCTTCCTCCCAGAATTCAGTTCTGTCTTCTCTGCCTACCCAAGTTCTGCCCTATCAGGCCAAGCAGTTTCTTTAGTGATTAAACAATAAAAGCAACACATAAACAGAAGGACTTCCTACACCACTACCTATTAAAGGCTTCTCAGGCTTACCAAACAGCATCACTAGTTGTGGAGTTGTGGTCATATGTTCAAAGATCGGATTCTGGCATGTGCGAGTGGTGGGGGGACACATTTCACACTCAAACTAATATAGCAGTAAGTCATATTTCAGAATAAGACAATGTGTGAGAATGGCTGCTTCTTGTCTTTTTACTTGTTTTCCTTTGTCAATGTGTTTTTAAAAAAGCGAAATTCAATCCAGTTTAGTTAGAGAATTCTGACTCTGCACAAACTGTTTCTCAACAGCTACACTCAGCCGCCTCCAGTCACAGAGCACCCATTTTCACTCCACTTTGGGGTAACAGGCACTTGCAGGGACAGAACCCTCCTGACAACAATGGCCAGCTGCATTCTTCAGCTCTCAGGCAGGCTAAGGGCCACTGTTCTATCATTGTGTGCATTCACTTCAGGCTGTCTCTGCTCTGCCCTTTGTGAAATAGCGAGTATAATTTCTTAAAAATAAAAGGAGAAAACAGAAAGCCACCAGAAGAAAATTGAACTGAAGCACTGGAAGATTTGAGAGAAAACAGTATTATTTCTTCATTTTTAATACAATGAAAACAAAGTTAGGGGAAATAACATTCTTTGAGGACCAAGAAGGCAACGGATAGTTACCTAACAGCACTAAGTTAGAGTAACAGTCTCTAGAAATGGTAACAGCTCCTGGATACAGACTTATTGAGTGGGTTATCTGAGAATAACAATTTTGTTTGTCTCTACATGTCAACTTTGCTGCCCAGTTGACTGGGCTTCATGATATATGATGATTTGAGCAAGACATGCTGCAAGTAAAGTTTCTGCCTGGCCCAATTAAACAGGAGACATTTTAATGTGCTGTGATTTTCCTGAAATATATGTAAATCCTAAGTTGTCAACATAAAAGTTTGAAAATTCTATGTAAGTAGCTAGATGATGAGTACATGTATAAATACAATGGTGGATAATACATGGTTACTATAAAGAACTCATAAGTCTCACAAACCAAGATGGATTAGTGTCATGCTAAAGTCACGTCACAGTTTTTATGATTGAAAAAGCCATTTTATGGGAGGTTCAGAGATATAAAGCTTAATTGTATATTCTGAATTTCCCATGGATTATGGTAGTGCTGAAGAGGAGAGAGGAAGGTGGTGAGTGACAATTGTCTGTATTCTGTCAATCATGTTTTAAATAAACACTGATTGGCCAGACAGGAAGTATAGATGGGACAACCAGACAGGAAGTAAAGTTGGGGCCAGAAGAACAGGAGTATTCTGGGAAGAAGGAAGCTCTTTCCCCACTCCTGCCCAGACCACTGAAGAAGCAGAATGTGACCTGCCCCGCTGAAAAAGGTGCCAAGCCATGTGGCTAACATAGATAAGAATAATGGGTTAATATGAATTATAAGAGCTAATACGAAGCCTGAGATCATGGGTCAATCAGTTAATCATTAATATAGACCTCTCTGTGTGATTTCTTTGGGGCTTAATGGCTGTTTGAAGCAGGCAGGACAGAAACCCCAACAAGCAGGCCTTCATGATACAGAATGGCACCCATGTGGATAACTGCATCCACAGGAATCCTGAGAAAGCTTGGGAAAGAATAGAGTAAAGCATGTTTTCTTGGTAGCAGCAATTTCTCGGGTCTGTTCTGCTTGCTAGAGATAAGCAAACACTCTCATTTAAGAGAGGATTCCTCACTCAGTTTTAGCTGCAAAATCTTGCAGCTCTTTTAAGAGGTCCTGTCACAAAACACTTAAATGGTGTTATTGAGAAGCTGAAAGCATGGTTTTTGGTTTTCAGCTGTAGCAGGAAAAAGAAAAGCTATGCCATTTTAAAATGCCGGCTTTCTGGGCCATCCTGCTAGGGCAAACTCTGACACTTTTTTCAGGCAGGAGGTCCAACTAGGGAGCATTTGAGTGTGGTTTGTAAGCACACTGCTGCAGGTTGCTTGCTGGCAGGGACCTTGAAATGCCATAGAGTTGTGGCAATAAACATGGCTACAGCCGGTACCTCTGTCATGAGGCTGGAATCTCATAAAACTAAGGAATGGGCTGGATCCAGCCGTCAAAGCCATGGATTTAATCCTACCCATATTGCTTGGTAAATTAAAGACTCATATGGTCAGAAAAAGAGAGAGATATACAGTAAAGATAGATTCAAAGACAAAGAAAACCTCTAAATGGTTTACAGTGTGTTAAAAATATATGTAGGCTAAAGGTTAAAGTCCTTAAAAGAAAAAAGAAAAAAGAGAGTAGTTGGGTGTGGTGGTACACACCTTTAATCCCAACACTTGGAAAACTAAGGTAGATTAACCTCTGTGAGTTCAAGCTATAGTAGCACACACCTTTAATCCCAATGCCTGGGATGCAGACACAGGCAGATCTCTGTGAGTTCAAGGACATCCTGGTCTACAGAGGGTTGTTCCAGGACAAAGATACACAGAGAACCTGTCTCAAAAAGCCAAAAGTTAAAAGTAAAAATAAAAGAAATAGAGGTTAAAATAAAGCCATGTAAAGATGAAAAATACACAGAGAATCTTGATACTGTATGTTATTATGCTCTCTTTGAATTGTTTGAATGCTGAGGAAGGAACAACAGCTGCTGAAAGATATTTAATTATAAATGCCGCTGAACTAACTGAAGATAGGTATTTTGAAAATACCTTTACTTCAAAATTGAAGTCAAAAGATATGTTACTTTGGAGAAGAGATTTTGCCTTTGTTTCCACAGGAAATGAGAGACTGTGGATTCATTTGGAGTTAAGAAAAATCATGTTTGATCAACGAAGACCACCTGAGAAATCTCCAGTAGGAACAGATGGCCTGGATGTCTGAGTTCTACATCCAAAACAGATTCAAGATGCTGCCTGAGATGATCAAGCCTCACAGGATACTCCAGTCAGGACTTGATCATAACTCTAAATTTTCTTTAGGTCCCCATAAGATTATCATTGCCCCCAACCAGCCGGAAGTAGCCTGGAATACTACACCCACATTCCCAAAAAATGGACTATGGATATTTTCCTTTGTTTAAAAAAAAAGAGGGGGAAGTAGTGTGAGAGTATTGTCTGTATTCTGTCAATCATGTTTTAAATAAACACTGATGGGCCAGACAGGAAGTATAGATGGGACAACCAGACAGGAAGTAAAGTTGGGTCCAGAGGAACAGGAGTATTCTGGAAAGAAGGAAGCTCTTTCCCCACTCCTGCCCAGACCACCAAAGAAGCAGGATGTTACCTGCCTTGCTGAAAAAGGTACCAAGCCATGTGGCTAACATAGATAAGAATAATGGGTTAATATAAGTTATAAGAGCTAATACGAAGCCTGAGGTAAGGAGCCAATCAGTTTATCATTAATATAGACCTCTCTGTGTGATTTCTTTGGGGCTTAACAGCTATTTGAACCAGGCGGGACAACAAGCAGGGCCCCAACAAGCAGGGCCGTCGTGTTACAGGAAGGTGCAAATTGGCATTCCAACATGGTCGACTATATCCATGTAAAACCTGAAAAAGCTTAAAAAGTAATTCTAGACACAAAGGAACAGAGTTAAGCATAGCTTAATGCCTTGGCTCCTTTAAGAGAGGTTTTCCTGATTCAGCGGTAGCAAAAACAAACAAACAAATAAAAAACTGCCTGGTTTCAAAACCACTGCTTTGTGGGCCATGATGCCATCACAAACTCTGGCCCTTTCAGGAGACTGAGGATTTAAATGAGATCTGTGAGCAGAGTGCTACAACTTGCTTAATGGCAACATAGACCTGCTTTGTGCCTAAAAATGGGGCAATGTACATGGCTCTCAGAAGCAACAAACATGCTTCTGCAATGTTGGACCGAGTAGAGCAAGCAGGCAGGGCTGTGTTGGCCCTAGCCATGCCCACTTAGCATTAAAAGAAGGAGGGGTGCTTCTGGTTAGAAAATAATTACAGATACACAATAAAGATTCAGATAAAAAAGACCTCTAAATTGGTCACAGTGTTGGATAAAAGTGTGTAGGCTTGGGAGAGAGAAGAAAAAGAGTATAGAGAGTTATAAAAAGAAGTACATCATTTAAAAAGTAAAACAAAGTCTTTAAAGAGACAGAGTACAGACAGTCATGGATTAAACGAATAAAGAAAAATAAACCATGTAAAGATGGAAAATACACAGAGAATGTGGATTATTTACATTATTGTGTTTTCTTTGAAATTTTTTGACTATGACAGAGCTAAGTGTAGTAGAGAGATATTTCATTATACAGGTTGCTAAGCTAAACCAACATATATATCATAAAGGTGTCTTGATTTCAAAATTTGGGTCTAAGAATTTGTTGCTTTGGAAAAGAGGTTCTGCTTTTGTTTCCACAGAAGATGAGAACCTGTGGATTGATTCCAGAATAATATGTTTTGATGGACTAAGACCCCTCAAAAGGTCACCATTAACACCCCCAAATATTACTTTGCCTAACAAAAGGCAGGAAGCAGTTTGGAGAGAACTGTGCCCAAATTCCCAAATATTATTTATAAATGTTTACTTACATTTGAAGGGGGATATTGTTATAGAGATGGATACTTTGTATTGGTATAGATATTGGTTTATGGATACAAATTTAAGATCAATTTTGTTATATGTATATTTCTGCTCTTGATTAAGGTATTGTGTTTGTGCATCTCATTTACAAATGTAATGCATAATTAAGTAATATAGGTTAATAGATAATCATCTATATTAGTCAAGCTTGTAGTCATGTTAGTTAGGTTTTCTAGATATATAGAAATATATTTCAGTTAGATAGGTATTCTTTAAATCTTCCAAAGACTACAGAATATGGCCTTTAAAATGTTTTAAGACTTTTCATGACAATGAGACACATCTGTTCTTGGCAGCACCAATTACTTCAAGAGGATGATGGGCATCAAAGAGGCTCCTTATGGAATTTGTTAGCCAATTTGGCAAGAAATTGCTCTTGCCTGGACTGCTTGACATTATGCTGTATGAAATGTCCATGCAGGACCCACAGAGAAATGACTGCTGAACTTGCCTTAAGGTGATGGCCCTTCAGGGTTCCTGCTTCATGAAAGAGTCTGCCAGATATTCTGAAGGACACAGAAGAAAGTGACTAAAAACTGCTAATGTGTGGTGTAGGAGGTCCTTCTGTCTTTGTGTTGCTTTAATTGGTTAATAAAGAAACTGCTTTGGGCCTTTGATAGGGCAGAACTTAGGTAGGTGGGTAAAATTAAATGGAATGCCGGGAGGAAGAAAGTAGAGTCAAAGAGATGCCATGGATCCTCCTCCTGAGACAGACGCTGGTTAGAATCTTGCCCATAAGCCACTACCATGTGGCGATACACAGATTAATAGAAATGGGTTAAATAAAGATTTGAGAGTTAGCCAATAAGAAGTTAGAGCTAATAGGTCAAGCAGTGTTTTAATTAATGCAGTTTCTGTGTGGTCATTTGGGGGCTAAGCTATCTGGGCAGCTGGGATGAACAAGCAGGCCCTCACCCTGCAATAAATATGGGTGCACTGTCTTTGAAATTTCCTGCTTCATGGAAAAGTCTGCTAGATACTATGGGCTTGTAGACTGAAGATGGATGCCTCAATGCTATAGAAGAACTTTGGGTGTCTGTCCAGGCAGTGAGATGTCTCTGTCAATTTTAGTAGCTTACAATGTACTTTCTGTTTACTTAGGTAATATTATATCCTTCTGGAGTCTTTGATGGAGTTGAAGAGTAGATAGTTATAATTATAGTTTTCCTTAGTTATGATAAAAGATAAAGTAGCTATAAATATTATAAGTGTAAGTTTTCCTTTATACCTGTTTTGTTAAATGTAATTTTACTATGTTAAAGTTAAAACCTTCCTTTTTATTTAAACAGAAAAAGGGAAATGGTGTGGGAAGTTCTTCTGTCTATATGTTGCTTTTATTGGGTAATGAATAAAAAAAAAACTGCTTTGGCCTGTCATAGGGCAAAAGAATAGAGGTAGGCAGGGAAAACTAAACTTAATGCTGCGAGAAAGAAGGCAGAGTTAGAGAGACGCCATGTAGCTGGGGACAGACACCAGAACCTTGCCGGTAAGCCACAACCACGTGGCAATACACAGATTAATAGAAGTGTGTTAAAATAAGATGTAAAAACTAGTTAATAAGAAGCTAGAGCTAATAGGCCAAGCAGTGATTTAATTAATACAGTTTCTGTGTGGTTATTTTGGGGCTGAGCAGCCGGGAACAAGTAAGCAGTCTTCCTACTACAGGAAGGAGATGCTTGGGTTAGGAGACCAACAAGTTAGGAGACTTATGCTCTCAGAACTTCATGTAGAGTTAGATTCAAATCCAGACTTACAGCCCAACATACAGTCTGTGCTGGCCCAGCACTTGCACCCTGAGTATTCACCATGCCATCATCTTTTAATCCTAAACCTGTTTCATATCCTTTCTATATGTTTCTGTTCATTGGAAGGCCATTCTCTGGATTTGGATTTTTCTATCATTTTGTTTTGTTTTATGCATGGCTACCCCAGAATTATGATTTACAACTATTCACTTCATCTTATATATTTCATGTGTATCTCTATTCTATTTTCTGCTGTCTATCTACCACAAAATAATGAGAGTTTCTTGTTATGGGCTAGTGTGCATCCTTTGCTGAATACATGCTAGGAACATGCTAGAAAGTTCTTAGTTCAGTAATTGTTCAGTGGAAAATTAAATGAGTAATCTACCTTGGATTCCCGACTTTCCTCCTGATGTCTTGGAAGAAGATCTGGAGCTTGTGAGCATCAAGGTGTCTGAGGAACTACTCCTGAGTATTAACGCCTTATTGTGAATGAGTGAACACATCGACTAAAGTCATAAGAATAACTTGTAGACTCCTCAAATATGCAGTCCATGAAGCTTGTAGGGACAAACAGCTTGCAGAGATCTGGGAAAATAAGAGGCTTTCTAGTACATGTGCACTCATTTCTAAAGTAAGCCTTACCTCTATGCAGATATTTTATATTTAAATATAAATGTTTCAGAGCCTATAAATAAGAAGCATGCTTAAGAGTAATGCAGAATCCGTCACACTCAAAAGCATGGATACTTAGGATCCGTGTTCAGGCAAATTGTTTTTCAATAGTGGGAAAATGCAGTTGTCTTATACAGCACAATCTTGAATGCCTGTGTGTGAAAAGTGCCAGGCATTATGCAGGTTTTCTTAAAGAAAATAGCTTTTCATGGCAAGCTGTAATCTATCTTCCAATATTCAAAATAGAAAGGAAAGTTAAGATAGTTCAGAAAGAAACTGGACATGATTGCACATATCTGTAATCCCAGCATTTGAGAGGTGTGGGCAGGAGGATCAAGATTATCTTCAGTGACACAGTGAGCTTGAGGCCAGCCTGGGCTACGTAAGGACCATTTCACATCACCAACACACACACAAAAGACAAAGATAATTCAAAAAGAGAATAGACTTAATTACACATTGTTATATTGTGCAGAAGAATGATTGTTCAATGTGTTAAAAGATGACAGGCTTTTTTTTTTCCCCCTGAATGTTTCAATTAGAGGAGAAAAGGGAAATATCTTAAGGAAATAGAGTTTTCACCAAAGGCTCCTTCTCTGTATCATCAGAAAAGAAGATCCAGGGTTGGATGTGCATTAGAGTGGCCTTCAACATGCCGAAGTGTGACAATAAGTCACAGATCAGTCCCACTGGAAGCTGCAGAAACTGGGGACCATGTCCAATATTTGTTTTGTGTTTTAAAGCAAGAAGAGCATGGTGTTCTCAGAAGAATGGCTATGGCGTGGAGGAGAAATGAAGAAGGATGCTGCAGAAGAGACAGTATTCCTTTGTAGACATCTAGCATCTCTCTTGTCTGTACTAGGAAGCAAAAATCAAAAGGCAAAACAGCAGTTAGTGGGTCAGATCTGGAATCCAAGATGAGTTCAGAAATCACAAGTATGCCTCCAACTTCTCTTCTACTGCTCTGAGAGTTTAGAGCTGGAGGGATTGTTAGTTCTAGAGAAATCACAAGATGAATGTAAATAGCACCTTGTCTTCAAGTTTCAGCAAAATAGCTTAGATTTTTTTTACAAGCTGAAACTATGGTGTTGATATGCAAAGCAATAGGAGCTCTAAAATTATAAAGTAATAAGCAGTGAACCCAGTGTGAAATAACAATGGCAGGTCTAACATTGGCTGTTTGATAAAAACAAGAGAACAAAATTATGAAAATAAATCTTACCTTTATCACAAGTAGAGACTTAGCAGTCATATAAATTTAGTTAATTACAGTTAGGTTTTACTAGGCAATTTGCTATTGGTTTTCAATATTTGTGAACAAGATAGCCTGTATTTATAAGAAATTTTAAAGGAGGTAAACTACTGCACTTGAAGTAGAAACATTGATAGATCAATATCCAACAATAGGAGTTTTCTAGATGTGTTTTTAAGGATGTGTACATGCAGTTATTAAAAAATTTATAAAACAGATATCACATGGCATTAGATCTTGCAAGCTTTTGTACACTGCCTTGATCATTTAGATAGGAATACAATTTCACAATGACTGTGAAATTCTATTTATGGATTTAAATATCAAGGAGACTAGGTAGAACTATTACAGAAGGCAAGGATGAAACTCCTTGCCAGCCTGCGTAAGCTGTAGGAATTGAGCTGAATGTATTACTTGCCAACATCAATGAAATATTGTGAGACAAATAGAAAGGGCTATGTTCAGCATGTGAACACCAGCAAGCAATGGGCCATCTGGGCTTCATTTGCATAGAAACATCTTTTAGTTTAGATTATCAGGAATTTAGGGTACTATCGTAGGGAAGGCAATCGGGATGAAATTCTGCTTTACATCCTTTGAATCATGGTTAATAAAACGGGAGATGTGGTGGGAAGAAGATGAGCGTTGGCTTTGCTCGTGTGCAGGTTTTATTTGCTCAGGAAGCAGCTTATACTGTGTCATCCAAGGGCTCAAAATAAGAAAACTCAGGGGACACTCAAAGAAGAGGGACTGGCAGTATCAGGGAATTTTTGTGCATGAACTTTCATCTGAGGCAAGGGATGGGTTTGTAGGTTGTGAAATTGGAGAATGAACATATACTGTTACGTTTCACAAATCATTGTCTTCTTTTAATTTGGAGATGTTCTGTAATTTGGGAGTCTTTCAAACCTTATCTTTTATTATAATTCACATCATTTTTAAAAGCAAAGAAGAAATTCTTTGACAGCGTCAAAAATGAGGTTTTCAAATCCTATTATTTCCAGGAATATTAAAATTCTTGCCAAATAGATCCTTTCAAAACTCACTCTTTCCATTTCATGTTCCAGCAACACACCAGAAAACAAGATTAGAAGCCTATAACCTGTCAATAGCCTTTGCCTTGAATGGCTGCCTTTTTTCTTTCCATGGTAGCCATAGTTGAGAGTCTTTGAAGTAGAAGGGCAAATAAATTAGAACCCCAACATTTATCCAAGTAGAATTCCTGAAACTCATTTTGTTAGGGGTGTCAGTTTTTGACTCCAGAAAGCCTCTCCTAACCTTTCTGAGCTATCATCCCAAAGCAGCCACTCATTAGATGGATGAGGTTTGACAGGAGGATAAAATCATCAAGGAAATGATTTTGTGAAAAACAAATTCAGTGATTGTTACAGCTCAAAATATTTTCTTCGCTGTGTATGAATGCTTAATGGCATTTTCTGCTATTCTTTTCTTGAGCTATGTAGAATAAAACAACCTGAAGGCCGGGCCCCAAAATAGCTCACTACAGAAAATAGCTCCAAGCACAACTGCGCTGATAGCCACAATTTTTGTAAAATGCACACACCAACAGGTACAATATTAATAAGCTTGACTTACAAAATAAATAGGAAGAACTTTTTCTTTAGAGAGTGTCTGATTATATTGGATGGCCAAACATTATATTGGAATGGTCTGGCATTACTTTGTAACTGAGCAGAAATATATAAATTATTTAGCTGTTCTTCTTATATTTACTATAAGAAGATTAATATTAATATAAGAAAATGAGGAAGCCACTACTACCATTTAATTTGTGTGAAACTGTATAGCATTACACTATGCAATTGGACAGGCTAGCACACATTGGACAGTGAGTTACATTTAACCTGAAGATGATAATTATAACTTTCTGTTGTCATTGATGATCAATACCCTTATTGGATCCACCAAAATGCATCTATATAAATCAATGGTATGCTTCTAAATGTGGAGCAAGATTTATATGCTTCTGTTGTCAATGTCAATTCCTTACTGCCAGTTGTAAACATGTAATAATTATTTAACATGTCTGAGGATGATATACTCCTTCTGCTTTGAGGAGCCCACACTGATACTTGCTAATTTGGTATTCTTCTGATCCTGCTAATAAGTGCAAACAGATCTCTTCACTCCTTTGTTGAGTTTTCTCTAAAATTTAAATAATGATTCCATCTATGTCTGTGACAAAGTTAGCAGGTCCACATATAGTCAGGACTCACAGAAGGGTATAAGTCATTCATAAGATAAATACAAATCAGCTATTATTGGCTTTGCATTAATATAACCATGTGCTCTCTTGCCATGCCTCTCCACGCCCTGATTATTGTAAAAGATATGTTGGTTCTATTCAGAGATACAACCAACCTGACATGCCTTCTACAGTTGTTATATTTTCTGCATCATTTTCTTTTGGAATGTTTTTAGAAATTCATATCAGTTGTTTGGATGGTCTACCTTATTCCTAATGCCCACCTGGTGACAAAATAAACATTCAACTATATAAATACTTCTGACTGCTTTCCAGGCTCCACTCTTCCTTATGCGGCTTGTTGACTCTGTCTCGCATGATGAATTATTCTTATTTTTGGCTAAACTATTATAGGAGCTTCTATACATCTATTTGATTCCTTCTTCCTATGTGCCTTGCCTCAGCAAATGTGCCAATATGATCTTCCAAAAGCACATAGTGCATCACAAAGTCAATTAGAAACATATGTGTAAAGATAAATACACACAGACACAGACAGACACACACACACAAACACACATCTTTTGTTTTGAATTGATAGACCACCAAAACTACAGCCAAAAATGTGCTGTACTTGACCTCAATTCATCTGTTTATTTTCATGGTGATTTGGAAGTGTGTTGAGAATGAAAAGTGAGATATGTTTTGCAAGAGAATGATTTTGTTTCTCCTAAAGAATTCAGTGAAGACAGATATAAAGAACTAGAGCAAATGGTTGAAAGGATTAACCTACTGACTGTGGGGCGCAGCGCTGAAAATGCAGACATCTTCAAGTCTGATGCACTTTGGGGAGGGGGCCAATTGAAGATTAACTTCAGAAGAAAAATCTTGTATTCGATATCTAACCATGGAATAAACCTTGGAACTTGAACATTTAAGTATCTTTTATTTTTCCTGATCAGAGTATCAGCCTTATTGTTGAATATTCATTATTTCCTGTCATTCTCATCAATCAGAGGACAGAATTCAGGTGGGGAGAGCAGGTTCCTAGCAGATAAGTCAGCATTCACTTCCCATGCCATAGTTTTATAAGAACCGTGTTTGAACATAACCAGCTGGAAAGTGTGTTAAAGCTTCAGCGTTCATGAACCGGGTGCATATTCCTTTCACTGTCCATGGAGAGCACTTGTCCAGTTTTACTCACAGTTTGAGACCCACTTATCCTTCCAGTTGTAATTTTACCAGACCAAATATTTTATTCAGTGACTGCCTTCAAAACAATAATGCAAGAAGAGATGAACAGCAAAGCACGTGCGGTTTGTTCCACAGGACATGATTTATGGATATTTATTCCAACTCCTGTGTACTTCCTAACTTTTTATCTGTATTCTCAGTTCTCAGTGTCCCGGCTTTGCGAATGGCATTGTGTAGTAGGTCTCAGTAAATACCAATAAATTTTAAGAATGGATCAGTGTCTTCTGAATACCCTCAGTGTTGCTAGTTTCATGTTTATAGAATTTGTTAGATTGACCTGGAGATAAACAATGGGTGCCAAAGACCTCCAAACACCCCCAAGTAGTGACTGATGCAGGTCATTATTTCTGCATCCACCTCAGAATTTGAATCAGTTCCCAGAGGTTTAACCCAGATCTCATGTTGTAACTGGACCTTTTGAGAACTTAGTTTTATTGGAGGGTGCATTTGTTTTTGTTATCAGAGTTATTTTCTCAAAAAAATGATTTCTTTGTACCTAGAAAACAGCAAAGAAAAGGTGGCTCGTTTAAAAAATGTGCCCCAGCAGCACACAGTTCTAATACTGCTGTGTGTTGCAGCCATAGCTCTCTCTCTGCTCATGCATTGAAGTTTGTTCTTTTTTTAAGTAAATATTTTTAAATAAAAGACATAGGTGTGAGTTTGCCTAGACCTGAAGTTTAAGAGTAAAATTCTTGCTTTCAAGTACTGATTTCTATTGAAAGCTCCAAGAGATGGCCAAGTAAGACAAATCTCCATTCCTATAGGAGAGACAATCCCAGGAGAAGATAGATGGATTTTAATTTAGCGGGAATAGACCTACAAATTAATTCATTTGTCAGAGCTGGGGAGGGTGACTAACTAAGGGCGATAATTCAGAGCGGCTCTCTTCCTGTCAGTCATTCTGTCTGCTGCTGATTTAAATGTATGTGCTTACCTCTGGACCGAGTCCACTTCCTTCTGACTACTTCAGTCCCCACAGACTCCTAGGAAGCTAGTTCTGTCAAGTCCAAGTTTTCATTTATCTTAGTGACTGTACTGGGAGTAGGATGGATACAGGCAAGTGACATATTCTGTCAGGAGAGTGACAATGGGAGCCACATTATACCATCTAGAGAGACACTGCAAGCCTGGAGTAAATACTCCGCGTTTGACAGTCTTAGCTCAGTGCTTGCTTTAATGCAGATCTCTGTCCTTCCATCTCCCATCCACCTTCCCTTTGGCTTAATTTCATTACATTTCCTAAGAATATGGATTATTTTTTAAAGAAAATCCTTAAGCAACTAGTGTTCTTTTTTTTTAACTATTGGAAGTGATATAGTCCTGCAATTCTCATTCTGTTAGTAAGTCAAACCAAACAACTGATAATGACTATCCCAGTCTCACTAACACATGAGGGTCAAATTCAACCTTTATCTGGAGTCTGCACTGCAGTGAGAACAGGACTCCTGCCTCAACTCTTAGTTTTCCATAATCTTGTTTTTCTTTAGGAAACCTATTTTATAACGAGATAAAAGAATAAAAGGGGTGGTGGAATCTTAGATAAATAACCCTAATAAACTTCTGAAAATCTCCTCTCTTTACGTTCAAGAATGGAATGTTGAAATTATGTAACTGTACATTGTAAGTGTAGATTCCATCTGACTCCTTAGCATACAGAGGGATTCTGTGTCCTGACCTACACTCTCATGCCATCTGCTTTGTTACCTTTGAACATCCCTGGATATCGCAAATCTAAAGCACTCAGGTCACTACGAGGACAAAGTGATGCACATGACTGCACGCCAAACCCAGAGGCCCTGAAAGTATAAGAAGCACCTTCAGATTATTTTTATAGGTGTATATAAAATATAAATGAGTTCCTTAGGCTTGAGTTCCTCTCACAGGGTATGCATATTAGTAAGTATATGTAAAAACTCCAAAATGGTTTTTAAAATGTGAAATCCAAAACATCTGTGGTTCCAACCTTGTCAGACAAGGACATACAATTTGTATACCGCTCCTTTGATCTACTCTTCCATCAAAACACACTGCACAGTGACTATTCTTTGTTTTTTTTTTAAGATTCAATGATGATAACTAATATTCTAGTATAACTGCTCCATCACCAGTTCTTTATTTTAATGAATCTACTCTTATGATGGAATCAAATAGTAACAATAGTATCAAATAGTTTTTTCCAGGAAGGTTCTGTGTTCTTCTGTGTTGAAAAATGTCTGTTGCTACCTAAGGGCACTTAAAAAGGTCACCATGTTATTTTGTCTTGCTTCCAAAGCTCCCATAAATGCACTCTGTCTTACACATGTTGTGGAAATAGCAAGAACTCCAAGTACACTCATTTTGTTCAAACTTATATGTTCATGGAAAAATATTTAAATATGTTTAAAGCTAAATATGTCACTAAATTCTCATGGTGGCTGTGATGGTAAAAGTCGTTCAATATGAGGCACTTATTTGGAATGATCAGTTTCTTTTTAGTTTTAGGAAAGGTTTTTATGCTTCTTATTCTCAACCTTTCCCCTCCTTCATTTGTTTGAATCTCTTTATCCAGTAACACTAGTTAAGCAAAGGGTATCTTAAGCATCCTTTCTGTCTTACACATCTGGTCTCATTTTCAAAGATCATTTAAGTATTTTCTCATTTCTAATTCTGCATTCTAGCCTGCACATGGTATTTCTGTGGTTTTTATTCAGAAGTCATCCAGAATCATGTTCATTCTCTGGTTACTGCAATGCTACTCTGATTTGTATGTTGTATAAGATATGTATATTAGCTTACCATGTCTTTGGTAATTGTGTTGATTTTTTTTCCATTTCTGTTTCTTGTTGTGAGATTATCTCTTGGGATGAGCCACACTCATGTTCCATGCTGTGTTGTTTTGAATACTCTTCATTTTCCCATGAGATGAGGAACTTATTGACGAAATAACAAGAAAGGGCATCAGGCAGGAGGCAGAGGTGCTTCCGGTTTAGGTTGCCCTCAAAGAAGTTTCCTATGCCTGACACAATGTTAACCTGGAGACAGCCTATTTCTCCTCCTAATAGGTGTGTCCAGAGCAGCATTCTGAGCCAGAGCCCTGGGGTTCGTCCCTCTGTTGTCCCTGCTTTTTCCCTCAGACCTCTTTGCCCTTTGGCTTCATTCACAATAACTGAAATATGAATGAAAGAGGGTTCATGGTCTTTCTCATCCACCATTTGCCCCCCCCTCCCCTACCAGAATCATGTGAGACTCATTCAGGTCTTCCCTATTGTGTTTTTCAACAACATACCAACCCTGTTTCTATATCCAAAGCATCACTGGAAAAATGTCCCCAGCTGTGGGTGCATCACTGAAGAGGAAATCTGTTCCCTGATCTCTGTTAAATGTCCCAGTCCTTTACCTTGCGATCTTTTACTTTCCTTTGGTTTTGGTAGCATTTGGAAAACATTCTTTATAATTTCTGGTTTGGGTTTGTAATTATTTCCCTGTTTACTAAACAACAAAATTTCTTACATATAGTGTGAAAGGGGAGATAGATAGATGATAGATAGATAGATGATAGATAGATGATAGATAGAGATAGATAGATAGATGATAGATAGACAATAGATAGATAGATAGATAGATAGATAGATAGATAGATAGATAGATGATAGATAGACCCATTGCCCGTTTAAGTGTGAGGCATCCTGTACCTGGCCTTGCTGTGTCAACTACACTCACAATGCTACTGTCCTGAGACTTCATTCCTTTTCTCATGCCTTATATGCCTCATTTATTTCTCCTTCAGTGAATACTTTTCTGTGGATTTTGTGTAGGTTGCAGTAGGACTAACACTAACACTTATGCTTCTTTTCTTCCTCCCATTATCCCTCTCCCCATTTTCTCCCCCATAGTCTCCTCCCATTCTTACCATCTTCTGTGCATCCTACCTCAGCAAATCCTTCATTTTTATACATTCGCATAGTGCTTGTATGCAATGCAGTCTCAACTATTTATATCTGGGTTGACCTCTCTCAGGCTGTGCCTTCCTTGTAAGGGTTGGTGATCTCTCTTTTACCTCAATTCCAACCTCTTGACAGCAGCTAATCATTTTCTCCACTTGCGCTAGCTGGATCCTCCTTTCTCCATCAATGCGTGGAAGGGCGCACATGACCATCTTCAACAACACTCCTTTATTTCTTCCTAATCAGTTATTTGGTTTAGATTATACATTTTATACTGTTATTCTCTCTTCCCCTCTTTATCTCTTTTATACACATATAACCACAGTACTCCACTTAGCCACAATTAATTGGTTGTTAAAAATAGCATTTGTATTTCTGAAGTCATCTAGAATTATACTAACATTTTCTTGTTATGAAATGTCTTCATTTGAGCAATCGGTTTTTAGTAATTAAAGATTGCCTTGGCAATGATCTTATCTTTCTCCTACCATATCCATGACCTGAGACTTGGGTTTCAAAGTCCATGTCTAGGGACAGTAATTTCTCCTTCTACTGTACCAGTAAGCAACACATGCTGCTGCCCAACTAGACTTCCTGAACTGAAACTCCATTGTCTACCAGTGGTGTCTGTGGCTCCCTTCTTAAACCACAAACTGCTCAACATTTTTGATAACGAGTTCCAGCTTATCCTTTATGCCTGACGACACGGAAGCAGCTGCTCTTGTGTGATCCTCCACTCACCCCGGACCCCTATGAGGGTCCAAGTCACACAAAATCAGGTGTTTCTGCTTTTGTGCTTATAAAGCTGTTTTCATCTGGAAACCCAGATTTCTATCGGCTTGCTTGTGAGGCTCTCTCTTTCTCTCTCTCATCCTTTACATATGCAAGCCATTTCTTATGAAACCTTCCAGCTTCCTGTGGCCAGATGGCTTCCCCTTTCATCCAGCCCTCAGAATGAACCACATCGCTCTAAAATATCTGGCCTTTTGCACCATCTCTGCTCCAACTTTCTGATCTTTTTTAGGTTCCTTGAGTAGGCCAGGCTGTTTCCTCTTCCTGGGACTTCACGTTAGCAGTCTGGTACACCTGGAATATAATTTCCTTTATCCTCGCTATATTTGCTCCCTTCTAAATGTCAGTTCTCATGGAATCCATTTTCTTCACCCAATTTGAGTACAGTTTCAGAACTTTCTTCTATGGCAGAAATCTTTATCATAACTGGATCACGTCAACTTAATGAAAGTAAGAAAAGATCCAAGATTTGTTTGGTTAGCCAGGGTGTATCAAAGTCACATATGACAATTTCTGGCAGGTGACAAATTATTCATAAATAAATCAGTGAATATATGATGAAGCATTTTGTTTACACCTCTTTTCATTTGAATCCAGGCTGCATTACAATTTCGAATGCATTGTCTCAACATTGTATAAGGTTTTTAGTCCTTTAAAGCCAAACACTTTGCACTGTTCGTTTTGGCATCCCCTAACCCCCTAGCACCATACCAAACATTCATGAGACTAATAAATGTTTGCTGAATTAAATTGATTCAAATTAAACTTTCAGAGCAATATTAAGTTAGTGCCAGGACATCACAGATGGTAAATGACAATCTCCTTCCTAATAGCTTTCAAGGTTGATGATGAGATAAAACCAGTCAAGCATCTATCAGAATGGGAAAAGCCCATAAATGCTAAATCTCCGTTTTAGCACTGTAAAGTTGTCCCTCCTTTGCAATGTTAAGACACTTGTTCCATGGGCCACTCTTTCCTTCGAGCTTTAAAAAACAGTTCTATCGGCCACTTTGGAAAAAAATAGGTATGGAATGATAGCAGAAAGGAGGAACGGCCATTAAAATGGTGTTTTTACGTCTTTTGGCAATGTTCCCAAATCAATGAAAACATCACCTGTGTGGTTTTTGCTCCTTTTCCCTACTTACCTCCGTGACTGCCTCCTCTTAGCCACTAGGTAGAGAAAGTAAATTAAAAATGCATAGCAGCAAAGGTTCTTAAAACCCTGTGCACTCGAAGAGCATTCGGAGAAAAGCTGCCCCAGGCATTGCAAGGGTTTATTTATGGCAGAAGCTGTCCAAAGTTGGAAAATGCCAAGGGCCATCCCTCTTTGGTCTCCATGCCCTCTGGCGCCCTCTGGTGCCTGAAAGGGAGAACTGCTGGAGCAAACAGCAATGGCTCTCTGACATTGTACATGCTTTTACTACTTATTTGGGTGACATAAGAGAATAATATGCAGAAATTTTAGTACAAAAATTATAGTACTTCTTGGAGCTGACTTCTGTATTTTTGGGTTCTCTTTCAATGACTGACGTTCAGACGTATGTCATCTCAGTGTTTCTTCTCTTCATCGGCTTTGTGCAGTAGGAAATGCAAATTCTCCACCTCAGATGTTTAAACAACATCTCCTTCATCATGAAAATAATCTCCTCTTTGTCACGAAGCTCAGTCAATGTCCATGTGGATAGTGAGTACATTTTCCTCAATCCCACAACAGGGATAAATTTGATAGATGTAAGGCTTAGATTTTTTTTTCTTTTCTCCAGAGTTGTTTTTTTAAAATTGTTTACTTAAGCTTTATGGACATTCTTCCCCTGACCACTCTAAATCAAAACACAGCTGCCATCACATCCATCCACAGCAAAAGAAACCAGGGTTAGACAAGGTGTCCAAGGCACCAAGAAGCTCTTGGTAAGAGTAATGTGGGGATCCTTACACTGTGTTCCTCGTCTTCTGGACACGCACAGGTCTTGCATCTTATCAATGTTCCAGGCATTTCAGCCTCCTTATTAAGAAGAATCAGAACTACCATGTGCACTTCATATACACTCATGTATTATATCCTTAGGTCATCAGTAACAGAGTAATAATAGGTTGAATAAAAACTAAAAATTAAAATGAATGAAGGTCAGAGACAACCCTTAAAGTCTAATATCTTAATACACCATACTTTCGTATCAAAATTCAATTATGTTACCAATACAAGCTAATTCACAAGAGGCCAAGAATACCGCTCCTGTTACTTTATATGAAACCCTTTGCTTACATTAGGATCAATAAAAAGATCAGTGCATAAGAATAACTACAGATAATGCTGTAAGATGTGAAAATATTATTATTTATACTTGGCAGTTTTGTTTAGAAGAGAACAGAAAGCAAAGCCAAAAAACCAGTAATATGAGTAGCCCCCTCTACCCATCAATTAGCACCCTGGAGGACCCCACCTCCAGCCTGCTCTCTGCTTTTGCTCCCTTCTTTAACCACATATTGAAACAGGAACACTGAAGTCCCGGGGCCTTCAGCTGAGCAGCTGTGTGGTTATGATGTCCCTGGCACACATCTCTGTCTTCCACAAAGCAAAGCCTAATAACTAATTTAATGAGCTTTGAGAAAACCATATGTAGTGCACCCAATGCTCAGAGCACAGTCTACTTGCTCACATTGTGGCTTCTCAGCAACTCCAAGATTTCCCCTTATCTTTGGTCTTGACCTTCCTCCTGAGCCACCAAGCTCTGGTTGCAGTGTCTATGTTTGGATGAAACATCATTCTTTCAATAAAATATTCTTCAAGACATTGAAAATATGGCCTATTACCTATTTCCCTGTATCTGTATTGGTTTTTAGGATTCTCATTTCTTTTAAGGTCCTCTGTGACTAGACACATCTTTGATCTCCGTTTTCCCCAGTTCTTCACATGTGAAGATGAGTTTTCAAATTCAATTCTTTATCTTTCCGTACAGTTCTCACATCTCTTCCCAGTTTTCCACTTCCGTGACCGGCATCTAAGCTACGCATCCTGAACCTAGGCTTCTTTTTACATCATTTGATCTCTTTGTTACTTTGGGGAAACGTTCCTTTAAAATCGCCGAGGCTACTTTTTTTCCTCCTTTTACCTGAACTTCAACAGTGACACTTAAAGTCCTTAGACTGTGACCTTACCTAAATACCTACTCTTCTCCTCATTACACTGAACACTTTCATCCCTCTGTTAAATCTGTTCTTAGGGCTTGTGATTACTCTGGTTTACTTACTAGTAAGACTTTCTACTACACAAATTTTATAATTCTCTAAATCAGACTGAGGTCCATGTACTTTGTTCAGAAGCTCCTCATTCACACTTACCATACACACCCCCATACACACTTACCCCCTAATAGCTTCAATTTTGGATCTTAGTTCTATGTATTTTGATTTGGCTTGATGTAGGGTGCTCAAGAGTGCTAGTAATATTTTCTTGAACATAGACACATTGCGGGCATGAAGGAAATGCCTTCTGAGAGTACAAGTGGAGAAGGAGTAGCCATGTAGGAAGCATGTTGTTTGGGTAGCTTCACATATGCCGAAGTGTTTCTCAGTGGATGAATACTCTACATAAAGCAGTGTTATGTCATTTCAAGTGATATAAAGAATATTTTCTTATGTCAGTTTGCAACTTTGCTTTAATCTTAGCACTTGTGTCAAATTACCATATTTCAACATTAGACTCAAGATTGCTAGGGAGATATATATTTACTTCAGTCTTTCCTTAATTTATAAAGTGTGTCAAATAAATATGCCATATTTATCAATAAACTATGCAGGGTATCTAATGAAAAGCCTCTAGGGACACAGCTCATGGTGGTTGAATGTCTTAAACGTGTCAAGGTTTTCATAAAATGAACATATCTCCTCACTTCAAAACATTTTTGTGTGTCATTTTTAAAAATACTAAACTTTTATTTTTTTTATGAAAAAGGAGTTGTGGACTTCTGGAAGAGTTTAAATAAGCCACTTTTATTCATCCCCCATTGCCAAGGTATTTTATACTTCCTAAGTTCCCACAATTAGAAGTAAAATGAGTGGCATCTGTACCCGATGCACCCTCCTCCTGTGTGCTTATAGAGGAAAAGCACTAGCATTTCTGTGGTCATATAGGGGTCATTAGCTTCCACAGTGTTTACAGTTTGGGGATAATTCTTTTAATTACAGAAGGTTATCCAGTGTGCTGTAAGAGCTAGCAGCCTGCTTTCCTGACTCTGCTGTAGCACTGTTGTCGGCAGCAACTCAGGTGTTCAGTTAATGTGGCTCAATACCTCTGCTGGATTAATGCTCTTCTGTTGGTGAGGGTTAAAGGTATGTCTTGCAAATACTGTAAATGTTTGCTTCATCTAGTAGTGTTTTATAAATTAATCTTGTCAATATTAATTTTTTTGAAGAGAAAGAAAAGAACAAACTGTACTGTTTCCCTGGTGGTCTGTGGGAATGTCTTGTTCCCTGACCTTTTAGGGTACTCATAATGTGTATACTGAGTGTTCACCGAAGGAAAGCGTATTGAATGTCTGTTATATACAATATAAGCACTCTTATAGGCAGTGGAGGAAACTGATGTAAAGAAAATCAGGTGGATATTTCATTCATGAAATAATAGCGGGAGAAAGAAGACAATAAGAAATTCATACACACACACAGACTCATACAGAGAGAGAGAGAGAGAGAGAGAGAGAGAGAGAGAGAGAGAGAGAATGCATGTGGTTTATGTGGAGATTGGAGCAACTAAGAGCAGCAGGAGAATACATGCAGTGGAAAGAGGGCATCTGTGGGGAAGTGAGCGTTGTAATAGGATGTTCAGGGGTCAGAGTTGACCTCACCAAGATGACGACACCCATGTGAAGAGGCTATGACAAAAGAATCTTTGAGATGCCTTCAAGAGAAATGTCTGGTACAGTGTTGAGTGAATGATGAAGGACAACAAGGGATTCAGTGTGTCTGTAGAGGATTGTCTGGGGAGCAGCAGGAGGAAGCAGGGAAATGGAGATGACATAAAAGTTGATGGCACAAGGCTTACAATCAGTGTAATTTTCAGGAAAGTCTTACGTAAACAATTGACACAAAAGGCTTATTTCTCTTAAATTACACTCAAATCCCTAGCTCACTGATCCCAGTACTGACATTCCTCTAGTATTAATATTTCCCCAACAAGGCCCACTGTCCTGGTCATTTCCCATCTTTTTTTTTTTAAATCAGAAGTGGAAGCCTGAGTCTCAGGAGACAATGCTTAGAGGCTGAATAATTGATAACTAACAGATAACCAAAATCCTTAAGAAGGTATCTGTGACTTCATAATGCTTGACCTCCAAATTTTTGCCTGTTAAGGATGCTTCCAGAATGGTCATTAATTTGTATTAAGAAAATAAATCATCTTGAAAATCAAAGACACTTCAGAAGGACAGGGAATGGGCTGTGTTTGGGCTTTGTGGCCCATTCCACGACTTGAAATCGGGTTTTGGATGTGATGTCACAGACTAACCTAAAACATTTTAGAGCCCAGTGGTGTACCACTCTCTATTCTTAGCCTGGGCAGACAGTAGCAAGACCTCTCAGTCCCAGCTTTCTATAAATCATTGTCATATGGCAAATAACATCAACTGGTGGTAAGAACCATGAAGACAAACAGGATGCATTGGGTGTCTGCTTAAAGCTTCCAGTAACCAGCCAAAAGAAAGCCCTCTGAAGAAGTGACAGGAGATCTCAGGTCCAGAAGGAAAGCTAACCAGTATGGAAGCTCAGTGAGAGTGGGGGGGTACCTAAGTCAGGGCCTCAGGCACTGTGCTGGAGGGCTTCACAGCAATGGGCACCATGCTGGAAGCCTTCACAACAATGGGCACCGTGCTGGAGGGCCTCACAGCAATGGGCAATGTGCTGGAGGGCCTCATAGCAATGGGCACCATGCTGGAGGGCTTCACAGCAATGGGCACCATGCTGGAGGCCTGGCAGCAATGAGCAAGCCAAGCATCTGCATTTTATAACTCTACTGTAAACAGACAAAGAGTTTTAAGAAGATAAGTGAGATGTTCTAATTTGTGTTTGTAAAGGTTTACAGGTGAAGATTGAGCCCACCTGGGAAGACACAGAAAAGATAGCTTAGAACTGATGATAGGGGGTTGATTGAGGACACTGGTGTGATTGGTGTGAGAGTGAGGACACTGGTGTGATTTGGTGTGAGAGTGAGGACACTGGTGTGATTTGGTGTGAGAGTGAGCACACTGGTATGATTGGTGTGAGAGTGAGCACACTGGTGTGATTTGGTGTGAGAATGAGGACACTGGTGTGATTGGTGTGAGAGTGAGCACACTGGTGTGATTTGGGGTGAGAGTGAGCACACTGGTGTGATTTGGGGTGAGAGTGAGGACACTGGTGTGATTTGGTGTGAGAGTGAGGACACTGGTGTGATTTGGTGTGAGAGTGAGGACACTGGTGTGATTGGTGTGAGAGTGAGGACACTGGTGTGATTTGGTGTGAGAGTGAGCACAC
>PVIU01008917.1:0-79784 GCA_004026605.1 Ondatra zibethicus | reverse complement strand
TTGGCTAATTTTTAATCGCCTTAGAATTCTCCTTAATTTTAAATAAATACTCTACAGCAAAGTATTACAAAGAATGCTGGATTCATTCTCAATCATCTTTGGGTAAATCACCAGCGCTTCTCAGAATATCTTTCCTCCTTTCTTTTATAGAAATAGGATGATTGTAATGTTGTCATCTTTGCTTATCTTGAAGGCTCACGCTTGCAAGTACGCATTGTACCCAGTGCAGAAACATAACAAGCCCAAGTAAGAGCAGAGAGTAACCCCACTGTGCCCAGTTTAATAGTCCTTTGTAGTTTGCTATTGTGGCCCTTAGTGTTGTCATCTTGGGAGGTCTGGAATCTCCTGGGAGCCTGGCCTCTGGGGGATTATCTTAATTGCAGTGACAGAGGTGGGTGGACTGGCCACAGTGCATGAGAACTTTTGTGCTCCCTGAGCGATGATCCTGGACTGTATAAAGAGTGAACTGAAAAAGGCAAGTAAACCATTGCTTTTTCTGCTTGCTAGAGACATAATGTGGGTAGCTGCTTCAGGCTCCTGGGCGTTGATTTCCCCACAGTGATGAACTGTAGTTTGAACTAAAATCAGACCTTTCTCCCTTAAGTGGGTTTGGTTATAGTATTCTATCACAGCAACAGGGTGAGAAAAAATAACACCTTTGAACTCAGTTGACCCTTTAGGGATGCTGAAGGGGGACTATAAATAAATATTGACCAGTGATTTTGTTTCTAACACTACCCCAGGGTGGGGGGCAGAAGCACTGTCAGCGATGAATAAGGCACCCATCACTACCATAGCCCTCCTTTATCTGTTTTGTGCTTCTCAAGAGGAACTGAAATGAACTGAGTAAGCTGGTGTAGTGTCCACCTCCTCTTCCCTGTTGTTGAGCCAGGAGTGACTTACAGAGTAATGAAATGTACTTTGAGACTCTCTGCTCCTTGCCCTTCATTCTTGTCAGTGAGTCCATTTCCCAGAGGTTGTTTCTCAACTCCCTGCAGAGCGGCTGTTGAAGTGTTTCCAGTTTCAAAGCCAAGGGTCTGAGAAGTGCAGCTGCTCACATGCCATTCATTGTTCAGGGAGATCCTTCTTCTCTTGGCTCTGGTGAGAGACTGGAGATCAGCTTTTTGTCCCAAGCTGATATTACTAAGTCTTTCAAGCATTTTAATCTTCCTAGCATTTTATTCAGAACCCATTAAAATACTATTCTAAGGAAACTAGGGGGGAAAAAAACAGTTCCTCTTTAAACAAATAAAGCAGACATTTTGTGAAGCAGAGGTCTTTGTAGACTCCCAGTTCTAATATTGACAGGTTGAGTGGAGTCCATCTGAGAGCAAAGCGGATAAGGCAGGGAGTGGAAGGATGATTGTGGTAGTAATGGACCCGGTGGGCTCATCTGATTCCATATGTTCGTTCTCCTGAATGGCCTTAGTCATGCTGGGCACCCTGCATCAAGGGTGAACTCATTTAGTTCAGGTGAGGAGACATGACTGGCTAATTCTTTGGTGCCACAAATACTGAACTTATTAAAAGCCCAGGATTCGAAGGCTTGTAGGAAAGTCAGATCTGTATCTCCCTGGGGTATTAAATGCCTTTCATATAGTTTAAGATCCTGAAGTATTCTTGGAGTCGATGGTAATTAGCAAAGAGTTCCAAACTGGACAGTGAACAGAGAGTGAGAGACTTTGAAGCATTCAGCCCAGATGATCTGTCTTCATCAAACCTCTCCCCTCAGGGCTCAGGGATCTGTATGAAAGAAGAGGAGAAACCTATAAGAGCCAGAGGTGGTAAATGACTCCAAGGAGATAACATCTCCCAAACCCAACAGAACTAGAACACTAAGACCCTAAGAGATAGATTAGCAAAAGTATGGGAAACTCAAAAGAAAACACACAAAGAGCTAACAATGGTGTGGGGGAAAATTAATCTTCACTAGTAATTTTCAAAACTGAAAATTAAAATGAGGAGAGCCCTTATTTGACCCATCAGATTATCAAAGATATCTAAAATAGAGTTGTCATTCCTGCTCAACAGGACAAGCTCCCACTTACTATAGGCAGAGTTAGGATTGGTTATAGACTTCTTGGAAGGCGATTTACTAGTATATTGGTAAAAATTAATACTGTGGTATGACTTAGTCATTCCAGGATTGAATCCAAGGTAACAATGGTATTAAACAAAAATAAAAGCACAGATAGTTACTATATTATTTGTAGAAGCAGAATTTTTGAGCCACCTCAACAATTCATCAATATTAGCATTATTAACTAAAGAGCTGACACACAATTGGATTCACACAGTGATGTCTCCTTGCTTCTGAAAGAAAATATTCTTTTCCCAGGGAGGATTTTTCTTTTTATCATAAAAGGGACATACGCTTATAATATCACTATTCACTGAAAACACCAAGATGTATATTACCATTTTCCATATCACAATGCACATGTCAAAAGGCAGAGACAACTGTGCTAACATGGGAATCATGAAGCTGCTTCGGGAAGTCATATTAAGAGTAGAGTTTTGTGTGCATTCTGGTTCATAATTTTGGTACTTTCCAGATATTTTTACAGTGAGCTCTTATAACCTGAAGCAAAATAAATTTTAAATAGCTTTTAATAAGAAATCTACCCACATGAAAAGGGTTTAGTTTCTACAGCGTCATTCTTCAGACTTACAGAGTTAAGTATACTTTCAATAAATACTCTTGGATTTTCCTTTTTCTTTTTCCTTTTTCTTTGAAACAACGGCAGTAACTACAGCAAAAGCAATGTGTGAAATATATCTTTTTCTTTAGCAGCATTATTATGTTGCATTGAAAGAGTAGCATTCAGATTTCAAAGGGAAATACTTCTCCTTTGTAGATGTCGTCAGCTGCTGAAAATGGAGACACCATACCTGGAAAACAAAATGAAGAAAAAACCTATAAAAAGGTGAGTTTTTTACTTACTTCAAAAAGTAGGAGCAATCTTCTGCTGTTTGCCAGGTTGTTGTTAGGCCTCTTCTTCCTCCAAAGCCATTATTATTACTTTCTCTTGCTGCTCTACCAAATTAGCAAAAACTTGGTGGCTTAACTGACAAAATGTATCACTGCATAGTTATAAAGGTCAGATGTCTGATGGGTGTCGCTGGTGTCCACAGAGCTGCATCCCTTCCAGAGCTGGTAGGGGACAATCAAGTCCTTGTGTCCAGTTACTAGATGTACCCATTATCGCCTCTTCTTCTATCTCAGGGCTAGCAGTGGCTGGAGGAGTCTTTATTGGGTTGTATCCTTCTACTAGTACACAGAACAGTGAATAGCACCATGCCCTCTCAGATAATGCAAAAGAATTTCTTTATTTCAAAGTTAGTTAAGCAACAACCTTATCATTTACTAGCCTAAACTCTTCATTGCCATGTAATATATTCATAGGGTCCCAGGAGTTGGGGGCTATCTTCGAGGGACATCTTTTTGCACACCCCCATGACCATTTGAACATAAGTCTGGGGACACAGTTATTTTTCTGCCTCTCTTATTGTTCATATGGAAGAAGACTCTCAGTAGCATGTGATGTTCCATGTCTCTCATGTGAGTCCTTTGACTCACTGTAGAACACTAAGTACTTTCTGTCACTAAGTTAGGAAAAAGGTATCAGTGTGCATTGATGCCACTCCCTGAACTTTTTGAATCCTCTAAGATTTTGTGTCTTCGGTCCGTTTCCCACAGACCTCTTTTTCTAGGCTTCCAAGTGTATCTTACCACTCTTTGAATTTGATAAATTCTTGACTCTTATCAATCAAGCTATCATTATTGGGTAAATATGGCCCTAAGCACCACTCTCGCCCCTTGTAAGTCAACCTTACACATTAATAGCTTTTAAAAGTCCTTGCCCTCCTGCTCTTCTGGGATTAGGAGGTTTGTTTATTGAAGTTTTAGGGTATCCTATTTGTTGTTTCTATGTGCTCTTCTTTGATGGACAGCCAGTGTGTGCTGCAGTTAAGGACAGCTCCTCCTGTCTACTGACAGGAACAAGAAGGACCCCAAAGGAATCTGTGACTGACAAGGAGAAGTGAGACCTGAAAAACAACTTGGTAGCCTCCCCCGAGGTGGTGAGAGCAGCCCCTATGGACTAGTGTTAACCATTGTCTTGGACTCTCTGTACAGGGCTCCAGATTAGGTGGGCAGCAGCCGGCACTATGCAGCTTCGTTAGTGTAATAATCCCCACCTGTTTTAAGGAACTGTCAGTGTTCATGAACTCTATGCTCTCGGTGTCTTGATCATTTGCACGTGATTGTTGAGCTGGCTGCTTTTGGTTCTTCCAGTTGCCCATTTCTCTAACGTATATTATCAATTCTTGGCAAGCTCAGGAGGAACTAAGCGTAAACCTATAAGGTTAATGTCCTCAACTAAGGGCTAAAAAAGTCGGGTTTTAGCTGTGTAAAACAAACATGTTGACCATTAAGGCAGGCATTAATGGCTGCCTCTCTGTGTTTACAGAGTCTAGGATTTCCACTCTCAGTTAATTTGCTGAATGTCTTCCGCTAGAGCTGTAAACACAAAAGCCTAAAGAAGCCAGGCAGAAAACAGGTTTTGCTATAACTATGGGAACTATGGTAAAGATGCATGCCTTCCTTCGGGGAGGGGTGGCACTCAGCTGCTGCTAGCAGAGGTGTGCATAAATGGACACCCCAGCCTGTCTTGTACTCTGATTTTATTTATTTATTTCTGGGAAAACAGAAACACAAATCTTGATGTGAAATCTCCCAAGTTTTTAATCATCAACTAATTCAGGAGCTTGTTTTACAGTTCCCTCTGGGCACAACAACACACTGGTGGAACCTCTCTCACATGCAAGCTGCAGCCAGGTTGCAGTCTCTGACACATTCTTGCTGTAAGAAAACGAAGGAGGAAAGAAAAGCATGCAAAAGAAATGCCTTTGAGAACTTGCCTCTGCTTCCTTATACTGTTCAGTTCACTGGGGAGAAAAATATAGTCCCATGTGAAAAAAAAAACCTAAATAATGACCCAAACAGTATTAAGTATTAAATGCCAAGACAAGTAGCAAGCATTTTGTTTAATCATCCCAAGTCCCAGAGCTGGAAGGTCATTGCTGTCTTCTAGGTTCTCCACAGTTTCTAAGCTGGGAGAGCATTTTGCTAGGATAAAAATTTCCTAATGTCATCGGGAGTGGTGGCTCATGCCTTTAGTTAGTCCCAGCACTCCAGAGGCAGAAGCAGACAGATTTATGTTTGAAGCCAGCTTGGTCTATAAAGCAAGTTCCAAGATAGACAAGACTACACAGAGAAACCCTGTCTCGAGAGAGAGAGATTTCCTAATGTCTCTTTGCTGTCTGTCATTCCTTTAGTGGCTGTGCCTTCTAATTTGCTTCCTTATCTCTGTGATGGGCATCTGATGAGAATGGCAAACAATTGGGTGAGGGTGGCTTGCTAGAGGGACAGGAAAAGCTAACTTGAGCTCAGCCCAGTGTTGGTATCTGGGACACATAGCAGGTAGTAGTGTGGACTTGACTCTGAGTCAGCCCTTGGCGCTGGTATAAAAGGTTTGAACCTTATGTTCCAGGCCAGTGTTATACAGAAGAACTTTCTGGAACAGGAGAAGTGTTCAATAATCTGCACTAAGCCCATGGCTGTAAGGTTCATGAGGTTGTCAAGTGGCAAGCATGTCTGAGGAGCTACATTTTCATTGATGTAATTGTTAAATTGAATTTTAAAATAGATTTTTATTGACGTTGACAATTTATGCATGTGTATAATATATTTTCATTGTATTAACCCCCCTCGTTCCATTTTCTTACCCGTTTCCTGCTCTATCTGGAACCCTTCTTTCCAACATATCTTTTTCCTAATTTCATGTCTTTAAAAAAACTAGCCTGTTGTGTTTAATTAGGATTGTCTGTGTGTGCTCAGGTGTCGGGTTATTTACTGCATCATGGGCAACTTCTCAGTGGCCACAGTACTAAAGAAAAGTCACTTCTCCCTTCCCTAACCACCATTAACTGCCAATAGCTAGCTGTCCTGTGGGGTGAGAGCCTCAAGTGCCCTTCCCCATAGGTGTTGTAGTGGTGATAGCTCTGCATCCTTTTCCTTCCTCTCTGAGGGTGTGTGTGTGTGTGTGTGTGTGTATGTATGTGTGTTTGTATATGTATAATCCCTGTGTGTGTGTGTTAGAGAGAGAGAGAGAGAGACATAGATATCCCATTTAGGACTGAGCAGGCAACCATCATTTATTCTCCGTGTTTTGACAAGTTATGAGTCTCTGCAGTGATTACTGCCCACTGTAAAAAGAAGCTTCTCTGACCAGGGTCGAGGGCAGCACTAACCTATGTGTATAAACATAAATATTGAGAAGGCCATTTGACAGCTTGTTCCTTTAGCAGAACAACAGTAGAGATGCCCCTTGAGGCTTATGATCCTCTGGGCATGGGCCTTTGACCGCAATTACAGTACAGGAATTCTCTCCTGTGGAGCAGGCCCCAAAGCCAATCAGAATGTGCTTAGTTAGCCCTGTAAGTCATGCCACTACTGGATCACCGGGCATATCTTGCCTGGCAGGTCAGCAGTGTGCAAAGTCCACCAATGGATAAAACCATTGGTGACTTGATGACTTTTACATACTCGAAGGGTGAGGGACTCCATTTTTAATCTGTGTAAGTAAACTTGAAGCTTGAACAGGTTTGTGTTGGTTACCATAATGAATGGTGTGGTTGTAGGCACTAAGGCACTGTGTCACTGCTGTAGAACAGTGGTAGGGCATGATGGCCATACAGACCTAGCAGTGGTAAAAGGTGCCTGAGGTCAGGGAACTGTGGGACCTGTGGCTTTTCTATTCAAGAGGACAAGAATGGGTACAAACTAACATAGGAAAAGATGGGCGAAAAAAAATTCCAAGAAAAGTTCTCTCATGTAGTCAAGGCTAGCTTCAAATTCACAATTCTCCTGCCTCTGGCTCTTCAGGGCTCAGATTTCAGATGAACTTGACCATCCTGTCAAGAAGAATAATTTTGAAAAACATCACAATAAAGAATTACCTGAAAGTATGTGATCAGAGTGACCACCAGAATTTTCCTGCTACTAGGAGAGGATGTTGTGTTGCTTGGGGCATTTATGACCAGATACGAGACTTAGAAGCAAGCAGAAGACTAGGCATCTACAGGGATGGTCAACACTTGAGTAAGAGCCAAGCCTCTGCATTTTTTTTTATAGATTTTGTTTTTTTCAAGACAGGGTCTCATTATATAGCCTGGAACTCACTAGGTAGACCAGGCTAACCTTGAATTCACAGAGATCTGCCTGACTCTGCCTCCAACTGCTGGAATTAAGGATGTGTGCCACCATACCTGGCCTCTGTATTTTTCTATAAATATTTATATATATATATATGTGTGTGTGTGTGTGTGTGTATGTATGTATATATATACATACACGCTAAATATTAATGTATTATATATGTATGCATGTCTGATACCTGCAGAGAACAGAAAAGGGTGCTTAGCCCTTGGAACCAGTGTGATAGGCAGTTGTGACCCTCCCAATGTGGGTACTAGGAACCAAACCCAGTTTACCTGCAAGAGCAGCAAGTGTTCTTAACCATTTAGCCGTTTCTCCAGCCTTCAGGCCTCTGCATTTTAAATGTGATGAAATTGCTTAGTCCTTATTCCTCCCAAAGCAACAGATGTCAGGATGGCTGAGTGATGCATCCCCGATCACCTAGCAGTTCTTTTCCAGGGAGATGGCCACGCTTTGCTGATTTTGTGGTCTCCTACAGTTGGAATTGCTAGTGTCCCAGCCAGCGGGGCACATGCTGGTGCAGAAAGTATTTGTTGTTTGCCTTTCTGCCTCCATCACCTCGCCTCTGTACCTTGTCCTTCCAGCCTACTTCTCCTTTCTAGGCCTGTCCACAGCACCCTTCCTCCCGGGGAGAGTCAGTTCTGGGGACTACAGGCTGCAGTGGGAATGGGCGAGGGAGGACTAAAAGTCTCCTGCTTTTGATCCCATTGAGTCTCTAACCAAATCTCACCATGTCTGGTAGGAAACTGAGAGGCCCGGACACGTATTGGGGAGGCCTTGACCTAAGTGTCCCTCTGTCTTTCATCCTCTATTCTGTTTCTTTAAGACCTGGGTTTTGTTTCATTGCAAAGCATCAGCCAGTTTTCCTGCCAGTGGAGCAGGCAGTGATGAGGTGGGAGGAAGTGATGCCTGGCCCTAACCACATTTACAAGGACAGATGGCTTTTATTACTTTGGAAGCATGAGTAAGGTAATGGCCCGAAGACACTTTGATCCAAATTGAAGCACTTGTTTCAGCCTAAGCGCCTTTATATAGTCTCTGTGAAGACATACATCTGCCTCGGGAGAACGCTGGAGTGTGGATCCCGAATTGGAGGAAGACATATCTGTGTATACGTATGTGTTCATGTATCTGTAGCTTGGAATCATATGAATATATTACCTATTCAAAAATTGAGTAAATCCTTTTCATCATTTGGGTAGGGAAAAGAGCTGGGCTGTGTCTCGTGCCCTGGCCACTCTTTCCCTTGATTCTAGGAAGCCAACCCCACTTCCCTCAAACCAGGCAAGGACTGCGCTCTTCAGCTTAGCCTAGACACCTATGTATATGCATTGAGCTGCAGTCGCCATGAATAGCAACTCCCCTAGTCTCTAGGCAGAGGGACCCTGTGGCATTTTGAGCATTATTCGTGTTTCATCATAATCCGCAAACCTCCTCCCACTTCCCAATCAGAAATTGTGTTGCATGGAGAACATTTAAGGCCTGGAGACATTTTAGGTTCTCACAGCTTGAGCTACAGTGCTCTTAGCTATGTGGAGATAAGGGCCAAGGACACTGTGTCTTACAAGGCACAGGACAGGCTTGTCACAGCATGGTCTAAATGTCACTAGTACCAAGACTGAAAGTCCTTGAACTAACCAAACTCAGCCTTTGAAGAAGAGGGAGGATGTGAGTTCTTCTCTGCCTATGCCCATCTGTAACCTTGGGCTCTTTTTTTTTTTTTTTTTTACACTGATCTGTGTCTTCATTTTCCTCATTCATAAAATATAATGGATACATTCCCTGGCCATACCCCAGTGCTGTGAGTATCAAATGAGTTAATAGGTGTGAACACAACTGGCTAAAGTAAGATGCTAATGAGCAGAGTCCCAGTATTTGTTAATGAGAGAAAGATCGCTCTACCTGTGATTCTCCACATTCATTTGTAGGAACAGCAAGATGGTCCAGTGGCTGACACCTCTGGACTAGAGTCATAGAAATGACGCCTTAGCATCCTGAGGTCAGCTGCAGTCGACTGGGGCATGGGAGAGGGAATGGGGAGTGTTGGAACTGGATACTGTCCCTCCCCAGTGCAGTGGCTTATGACATAAGAAGCAAAGATGAGCTTCTAATAGTGGGCTGCCACTGGGATTTTAAAATTGAGCCACACAGAGGTGAGGAATGTAATTAAATAATCATGTCAGATTTATAAGCATGTACAATGATAAACCATTATCTCCCTCCCCACATAATACATACCCGACTCCAGACATCTCAGCTTCAAGAATGCATGTTTTAAAATATTCCTTTATTACTTTCTGCAAGATGTCACATATTATTGAGCAAATACATCAGCAGCTTCAGAGAGAGCCCCGGGGAAGCAAGCCATCTTGTCGGTGTCTTTCTCCAAGTGGGTCATTGCAAGGTGGCCGCTTTCTGCATTCACTGTGGAGGAGGCCTTGGGGGGGCCAACTGCTCTATCTCTACCTTTCAGCCACTAAATGTCTACCTTTTGATCCCCAATTCCTGTAAACATTACATTGGTGTCTCTAAAACACTCCCTATAGGAAATGCCATTCTAAGCAGGGCAACAGCCACTGCAATGCAGTTATGTTTGATATTAGGGATAGGACAGATTCTGGGGTGTTTCTGTTCCCATTGGAGTTGTTGTTCCTGCTCACAGTGAACAATGATGTCTTTGTTTTCTAATGTAAATACTAATTATAAGGTGGTAAGCTGCATGCCTCCTGCATGGCGTGGCCAGGGGGTTCTCATTTGACCAGTAGTCATCCTTGTCCCAAGGCTCTTGGCTGATCTACCTCTGTCATGACCTCCCATGCTTCGTCTGTTCCCTTGCAGATTTTTTAAAAAAAGAAATCACATGTGAGAAATATCAAATACTAGAATTCTGGATTTTGAAAAAAAGAACACCAATAACATAAGTTTTCATATTATACGTACTTAATAAATACTCACAGGCTACTCACCATAGTGTGTTTATTTGGAGTTTTGCTGTTATGTGGAGTGTTGGCTATTGAAATAATTTTTATTATTTCATTCCATTTAGTTTATGCTATCTAAAAATCCTATTTATTTGATGAATGAAAGTGTATTATAATCAAAAACAGTTTCAAGCTAATGAGAGTACTAACATTAAGTATTTACTGCATGCCAGATACATTTCTAAGTAATTAAGAACTATTCATTTTTATCTTCATAAGAATCCAGTAAGTACATCAGCAAGACAGCTCAGTGGGTTAAGGCACTTGCCACCAACTCTGGGACATACATGGCAGAAAAGAACTGACTCCTGAAAGTTCCCTTTGGCTGCCACATATGCACTGTGGCATGTGTGTACACACACTAACACACACTAAATGTAATTTTAAAAGAACTCGGTGAGGTATGCCTAGCTCTCTGTTTTCATGAGTTATGAATCTATGGACTCAGCCATCCCTGAACTGAAAATATTTAGGGTGAAATATTTCATTTGTACTGAAAATGTACAGATATTTCCCCCTTGTCATTGTTCCCTAAATAGTACAGTGCCGTGACTGGCATAGGGTTTACATGGTATTGTATGTTTTCAGTAATGTGGAGAGGATTTAGAGTATATAGAAGAATGGCTTTGGGATAAAGGTAACACTCAAATTTAACATCATTTTATATCAGAGACTTGACAGTATCTATAGATTTGCATTTTTATGGGGGTCAGAACCAGTTCTCCTCCATGAAAGGGAATAACTGTCCTGTTATTCCCATTTTATGGATGAGAAAAATTGGTATGGAGAGGTTAAATAACTTGTTTTCCAAGCACAGTAAGTGGCAGAATAGGCTGGGCATCCAACCCTGATTGTGTCCAGAGTTTGCCACACTCCCTACACTAAAGTCTGGACACTGTCCAGAGGGTGGTGCTGCCCATGATGTTAGGACGTCCATTCTCAGCCATGTGTGGTGGTGGATGTCTTAATAGATTGCCTGGGAAGCTGCAGCAGGAAGAAAGCAAATTCAAATTTAACATGATCCTTAGAGTGAGACCTGTCTCAGGAGGAGGTGGTAGTATATATATGTATAGTCTTTCTGAATTATCTTCTGTAATAACAAAACCAGGAACACAAATAAACCTGGCAATTTTGGATTGGTAAAAAGACATTAATATTATTGAGCAATTATAAAACAACATTTTCCCTCCTGCAGTGGTCCAAAGCCAATTTTCCTAATCCAAAGACTTACCTTAATACAGAATCCAAGCTATTGCCTGGAAGATACCTTTTTCTAGACAATAGTAATTTCCTAGTAATTTTGAAATGAGAAATAAATATATTTTCAGGATATTGTACTAAGTACTGAAGAGAAAAGGATAAAGTGACTGATTTTAATTTTTTTTTTTTTTGAGAGTGGAGCTCACAGTGAGGGGTGAAATCTATTTGGCAGATGAGAAATATTTTGAATGAAAAAATTAGGAAGAAGCCACCTTTGAAAAACTAGTCGGCTGACAGTAAGGCAGATTCTCAGGAGTCATGCTTCACTGTTAATCTGTTTATAGCTAACAAAGATCTGATAGAGAATGCTTTGGGCAGGAGACTGACTGTTCCGAACATTCCCCTGGGGGAATCAAGTTCTCCCAAATGAACACCCACATTTTTTGGTGAGTGCGGCCCACCATCTGTTGGTCCTGTGTCAGCGACTCATACTAGAAAAGGGAAGTGAGCCTGCTTAGTCCTCTGTGGGTGAGTGATGATCTTGGAGACATTCAGTACATCATCAAGAAGGGAAGGAAAGGGCTGGGTACTGGGCCACACATCTGGAATTCCCTTTCTCAGAGGCAGATGGATCTCTGTGAGTTTGAGGCCAGTCTAGTCTACATAGTGAATTCCAAGACAACCAGAGCTATATAGTGAGGTCCTGTCTCTGAAAAAAATTGGGAGAGGGAGAGAAGAAGGAGGGAAGAAAAGAAGAAGGAAAGAGGGGAGGAAGGAAGGAAGGAGGAAAGAGGGAAGGTGATGAGAGGAAAAGAGAAAAGTATCTTTCTATGGAGACCTGAAAATTCCTCATTTATCCTTTCTTTTCTAGGCCCAACTCCAATATGTGAGTACTCTCAGCCACCCCCAGACGTAATGTAGGTTCCATTCAAGGGAAATGCTGGAGCTTCTGTAGGGCATTGTTGCCTTATTCCCTGTGGGGAGGGTGCGCTGATCCCACCCCCACCCCCACCACGACTCCTGCTCATCAAGGAAGCTCAGCTGCCTCCTTGTGGAGCAGAGAATTGAAATATAAATGGTCTGGGTAATCTCCTAATTCCCCGAGGTATGTTTTCATAGTGTGACCTTGTCATTTGTTGTGGGTGTGGTCTGGGCGTGGAATATGAAGTATGTTTGGTTAATCAGTTGACAAATATTTATTTAGCTTGGCTCAGTGCTGTGCCTTAAAGGTAAAACAGAGGCCAAGAAAGTCAGAGTCACCACCCTAAATAATGTTGTCATTGTCTTGATAAGAGACAGGCCAGAAAAAAAATAAGGTTAATAAAATAACAAGCGATTCTAATAATTACCAAGATCTGCTGAGAATGAAGGAGGTCTGAGTGCAGCTGTCGAGGCAAGGCATTCAGGGAACTCCTCTGAGGAGTTGACATGGAGGGGCTGTGGTCACAGACGTCAGAATTCTGACGAGACATGAGAATGAAGCAGCTGAGAGAAGTGAAGGAAAGAGCAGCAAGCATCCTTGTCAGAGAGAATGGCATTTGCCCGGCTCTGGAGGCAGGAAGCAGCTGGGTATCTTCCAGGAACCCAGGAGAAGCCAGTGTGGTGGAGACTTCTGAGCAAGTCAGAGCAAATGGGCAAGCTAGGGAAGAGCAGCAGTTCCCCACTGGAGCCAGTTTTGACTGCATGGGGTCAGCAGAGTTTTCACAACTAGGGAGAGGGTTGCCACTAGCATCTGATGTGTCCCTGGGTTTCCGGGACACATTGAAGTACACTGGACAACCCTTCCACACATTGGTCCCAAATGTCAGCAGAGCTACATTGAGAGATAGATAATGAACCAGACTAAAACAGTAGACTAGGGTAGGGGAACAGATCTTGACTTGGGTGTGGGTTGAGAAAGTGATAGAAATAATTGATAATCCCATGATTCTAGCTCAAGTTCTTGGATTGTATCACTGGTAGAGATGTAGAAGGATGTCTAGGGACAGTGACATCTTCCAACTTGAACATGTTAGTTGGGTAATGCCAATGAGGTCTTGAAGAGAAGAACCAAGTAAGAGGTTGAAAATGGATTGGGAACCCACGGGACAGGTATGGAGTTCAGCTTCAATTCATCAAATCTACAGGAATTGTTACAACATGATAAAGAGAGGGTTTGTAGCTGGGCGGTGGTGGCATATGCCTTTAATACCAGCACTCAGAGGCAGAGGCAGGCAGCTATCCCTGAGTTTGAGGCCAGCCTGTTCTACAGAGCAGGCTCCAGGACAGCCAGGGCTACACAGAGAAATGTTGTCTCTAAAATGAAAGGGCGAGGGGGGCTTTGTGACAGGAATGTTCTTATTTTGATATTACCTCTGAAGAACCCTCTCTACAGCGGTATGGAGACTAAGCATCCTTAAGTACTTCAAAATTCAAAACTTTAAGAAATATTTGTAGTAATCTTTGAGAATTTCATGCATGCATACAGAACATTTAGATAACATTCACCACCAAGTCCACAACCTTTTCAGTGTCTAACACTACAAGTGGAAAACTCCACATGTGACACGTGCAACCTTTTTTAACCCAAACAAAGGCACAGTAAACATATTGTATAAAATTACCTTAGGCAAATGAACTTCATGTTTCAACTCAGTCTCATAACTATACTATCTAATAATATGTGTGCAAATATCCTACAATACAAAAGAAATCCAAAATCTGAAACATGTCTGGTTCTAGGCATTTAGAATAAAGGACAATCAATTTATATTTCTCAAATAAACAAGTCTGACCAATGTATACCTTACAACAGTGGTTCATAACCTTTCTAATGCTGCGACCCTTCAATGCAGGTCCTCGTGTTGTGGTGACTCCCAACCATAAAATTATATCTTTGCTACTTTATAGCTATAGTTTTACTACTATTATGAATCATAATGAAATATTTGATATGCAGGATCTCTGATATGTGACCCCAGTGAAAGGGTCTTTTGACCCCAAAGGGTCACGACCCACAGATTGAGAACCACCATCCTACAATCTTCCATCGGCCTTTTCCGACTACTAAACATATCCATAGTCCATAGCATATGAGTCTTACATAGTGCATCCCAGTAGCAGTGGCAGGATCTAGCTCCTGCCAATTGTGCACAATCATAGGGAACAAGGTCCTTGGCCAACACCTTGACATTCAGAGTCCACACAGCACTTGGTGTATAAGGTTTAAGAGATGTATCACTTTTTCTTCTTAATCCTAAAATTGTCATAGTCTTTCCATGGACATGTGTTCTGAAGTCTTCAGTTCTGGATCTTCAACTAGAGATGAGATATGGTATAGATGGTCAGACAGAGTGGAATTTATACTTTACGTGATTGACTTGAGACAAGTATAATTTGAAAGAGTTCAGTTGAGATGTCTCAACAGGTAGAGGACCTTGCTATGCACGCCTGAAGACCTGAGTTCTGTCCCTAGAACCCACAGTGGAGGAAGAGCACTAACTCCTGAAAGTGGTCCTTTGACATCCACATATGAGCTGTTGCACTCATGCACACACACAGGCTTGTATACTTATACACGCTCATGCACACAATAAGAATAATATGTAGATGAATGCTAGAGACCCAGATGGAGATGGATGCTCTAAAGTAGTTCCACACTAGCTCAGAACTGAGTATAATAAAAGGTCGTTATTTAAGGGTAGACCCACAGATCACAGTCTTCTGCATGAACAGGGAACGGGAACCAAATCCAGCAGCCAAGAAAGAGTGCAAGCATGCGCATGTTTCTAGTACCCAAGGCCACACCCAACCTGGTCCACCATCTTTCAAAGGCCATTAGGCGAAGGAGTTCCCCCAGCAGTAATACATTTTAAAAAATAAATAAATAAAGAGCTAAGTGTAGTTTCCCTGACTTTGTCTTAGTCAACTGCCACGGTAATGTGGGTTATATCTCTCCTGGGTCACTTCATGGGCATTTGAAAGTTGATGTTGGTGATGTGTCATCTCTAAGTCCCTTCCTTCGACTGTGCTCCATGAACTAATAACCCTTGCAGGGGAACTTAGCAATGAATTCCTAGCTACATTGCTTAAGGTTCCATTCTTTCTAGATGTTGTCCCACACAAAGGCTGCCCCTTGATAGTCAATATTTGGGATTGGCTAGCAGCCCAGTTCTCCAGCTCAGCAGCTTGATAGACATCCTCATCAAGTGATAGGAGCAAGGTCAGTGGCTGTCTAGATTATCTGTTTGAGAAGTGAGAAGGAACAGTAAGACAGTTTGGAAAGCAAGGATAGGCTCACAAAAGCATGGGAAAGGGCAGAATGCAGAGCCGGAGTTTGGATCATAGCCAAGGCAATGATGACAGCAGGCAGAGCACCTACCCTTGTGCCCACTCTTCAGTGTGCAACCCCTTGCTACCCCCAGGTGCTCAATCTTTCCAGCATGCTTAACAGGAGTATGGCAGTACTGCGGTATGGCTTGAGTGTTTCATCTAAGGCACTGAGTGGATGATGTTTAGTCCTACAAATCCTAAATTGCTATAGCTCTTAATGGTCTCCCCCTCTGTGCCCCAGTGGATTTTAAATCCCAGGGGAGCAGGGACCGGGATTAAGTGTGAATTTAGTACTTCAATAAGGCACAGATATGACTGCCACCCTCTTCATCCCAACTCCTGCTCAAAGTTTGGAATACTGAGTAGTCTAAGGCCCTGTTTTTAATCTACAGCAGTCTGTATTCTTGAGTATGAAGGGGACAGGTTATTTTTTAAAAGCATTAGAAAACTATCAAATAGTCTTTCATGCGCTTCTGACATCTTTTAAAAAGCTACATCCAGAAAGGGACAGTGTTCTTTGGCTTCTTTCACATTCAGAAGGAAACTCTATTGAGCGTCAAGAGCCCTTCCTTTTCCTCCATCTCTGCATCACAGGGTCCACCTGCTCTTTGGGTGACCATGGAATTCTCCTGACAAAACAGATGCCATTTTTTTCTCAGGACTCAGAATGGACTGGATAAGGGTGTACAGTTAAAGACAGCAAAAGGGGGAGGGGGCAGGCAAATGTCCAGCTTTGCTTTGCATGCATTTTAAAGAAAATCATGAAAAAAATATTAGGCAGTGCCAACAGCAAGTCCTAACTTCCAGGTTACATGTTTGTTTTTAGCCTAATAATTATTTGAAACAGAGACAGGTCAGTTCCACCATCTCCCAGCAGCATATCCATGTAGGATGAAACCTCAGATCGGGCTTATCTTCAGGTTTCAGATACAAAAAGAGGTCGGACGCAGCAAAGTTGAACTAGAGAGCAAAATCAAAATGTGGAGTCTCCTGAGAATCAACCTCGTAAAAAGAAACTTTTTTCCCAGGAAATATTCCACGTAATAAAAATGTCAAAAGTTTCCATTTCCTTTTGCAATTTAGGGCATGCCAACTCAGGCTGCATCGATGTTTATCTCCATGCTTTTTATCCATTCATTTATTTCTAAACAAGTATTTTTTTTAGCATATTGCTGTGTTTTAAATGTAGGCTTTTTGGATTGTATGGGTCTTGATTGTTTCTCATGCATTCACAGATGTGTGGGAAGAAACGGTGGAGTATGCTACAGCTCCTAACTCACTTGGCCAAGGACAGGGTCTCTTCCCAGACCTAGTGGTCACACAAAGCAGAGCAACATGTGACATCCCCTGACTCTCAGAGTTCTTGCCAGGGGAGCACACTGGTTGTTTACAGGACTGGCTCTGGTCACATCTGAGCTATGCCGGCCTACCCCTCTAGCCTGAGGTTCCACTTCTACCTCCTGCCCTCACCTACGTTTAGCCTCAACATTTGTGTGAGTTTTCCCAGAGAGATATGAGCAAACTTCTATTCAACCTGGATGAGGCACCAACAATAGCCCAGAGAAGCAATTCTACCTAAGTCCAGTTTAGTGAATCAGTGAGTTTGGGGTGGTTAACTACACAAGGCAAGTGAGGTGTTACTTATGAGAATATGGGTGACTCAAAGACAACTGAATTATCGAAAAAGTTTAGCCCAGTGTGGACACTGTGCTGGATAGTTTTATATCAGCTTGACACAAGCTAGAGTCATTTGAGAGATAGGAACCTCATTTGAGAAAATGCCTTCATAACTTGTGGCTGTAGGCAAACCTGTAGGCATTTTCATAATTAGATTGATGGGGAGGGCTCAGTCAAATGGGGACAGGGCCACTCCTGGGCTAGTGGTCCTGGGTTCTATAAGAAAGTAGGCTGAGTAAGCCATGAGGAGCAAACCAGTAAGCAGCACTCCTCCATGGCCTCTGCATCAGTCCCTGCCTGCAGGTTCCTGCAGTGTTTGAGTTCCTGTCCTGACTTCCTTCAGTGATGAACAGTAATGTGGAAATGTAAGCCAAATAAGCCAAGTTGGTTTTGGTCATGGTATTTCATCACAGCGATCATAATTCTGACTGGGACAGACACTGACTCACAGAAGCATCCCCAAAGCTCACTACATGACTTGAAAGAATGTCCAGTTCAGAGGGAATAGATATACAACAGCACCAGATCCCAAAATCACTGGGCACCCTGGTGGTCCAGAACATTTCCAGCTTTCCAGCCCCCACCCCCAACCCCGCACTCTCATTCAATGGATTGGGTTAGGCACCTGCATTAAGCATGGAAAGAGAAGTGGACACAAGGTCCTTGGCGCATGACCCTCTGAAACCCAGTGAACACTATTAAACCTGCCTTTCGAACCGTTATCCACTGTGGAGCCTACCCAGCTGATCGAGGGTTGATTGCCTATGTTCTCAGCCCTCACTTGCACTGTGCGTTGTTTTTGTTGATATTTGATTGAGATCAAGTTTTTCTGGTTGTCCTGGGACTCATTATGTAGACAGGCTGAGCCTTAATTCACAAAATCCTCCTGCCTCTGCCTTGTGAGTGCCGGAATGGAAGGCATGCACCAGCATGCCGGGTGTGTTGTTTTCTGTAGCTTGGCCAGCTAGAGAGGTTGAAATGCCTTAGTTAGCATTTGTGTTTGTATTTGTTTTTATTGCTTATAAAGTCTGATGTTTTTTCAGATACTTTGCATTGGCTTACATGTATTGTTTTGAGAATTACTTATGAATACTATTGCTGTTTTATTGCTAAGTTCTAGTTACAAATGAAGAGCATTGTATTTTTGTTACAAATATTTTTCTGACCTAAAATTAGACTTCATTTTAACTTTCTGTTTTTAAGTGAATAACATTGCTTTATTTTCCACTAGTGAAAAGAATTATTCCTATTTGTGGTTGTAGAATGAAGGTTGTCGTGTGTCAGCATTGTGTGATAATCAAATGAGGATTTTAGCCTGCCTACTACATCATACATTATCATTGCCTGTGGTGAAAACTCTCCAGATCTTCTCTTCTATCGGTCTGAAGTAATAATACAGCATTGTTACCCACAGTCACCCCTCTGTATTGGGGACACACAACTTTCTCCTTCTAACTGTGACTTCTTACATGTGGACCAGTCACTTTCTCCCCATCGCTCCTTTGCTTTTCCCAGCAAAACTTTCATAAGCTCAGATTTGCTGCTGCTTCCCAACGTTCTATTTCCACTCTCAGTTTTCAGCTTTATTTCTAGTAATGCCTTGTTTTAATTATAATAATTTATAAGACATACTTTTCATGCTATTACTTAATTTTCAGGTTTTTCCTGAGGTTGTTTTTATATAATCCTCTAATTTAATTTTAGATAATATGGTCATTCTAAAAAGATTCATGCTATGTTTTTTGTTAAGGTTATATTACATCTCAGGATGAAATATTTATGAAGTTAATGTGTTTTATTCACATCAGTGCAATTTTTCTATATTGATTTTGTGCACTATTTTTAGATAAATATCTTTCTGTGTAACCTATGTGGGACTTTGTTAATGTTTGGAGGTATTTTTTTCTATTATGAATAGGATCATTCTTCCCATTACATTTTCCAACTGAATATCCTGTAAGATTATTCTATAAGCTGCTAACAATTTATAAAAATGATTTCATTAGGTTCATGATTGACTCTTGGATATAAATACAATATCTATAACTCTATAAAGTATAAATTTTAGTTTTTCAGTTGACCTGTTCTATCATTGGCTTGTTTTGCTTTATTAATTGGATATTCAGAAATCAAAATATCAGAGGCTGTTTGCAATTAAGTGCCTAGCCAATACTCTTGTGCCATTTCCCAGAATACTCATTGCACACACAGGTTATTAAAAGATGTATAAAAAAGACATTTGGGGTGTCACTCTAGTGTTTCTCTTGGTGTGATGCTTTCTTTAGTTTGAAAAAATTATTTTCTTTATTAACAAGTTTTCTTTCTGATTCTAGTTTTACCGAAAGTTTATTATTATTATTTGAGTGCTGTAATTTTCCTATAATTGATTCAAGTGAGCATTGGAAAGGCAATCATTGTAAACACAGCTTTGGGGAATACTAGCAAATGATAAAACTGTGTTTCTCTTAAAATATTATTCCTTTTAGAGTTTACCATCAGTCTAGGCAGATTGAGTAAATGCATTGTTTTTATAACTTGAGAAATTGCAAAATTTTCTCCCTATGGATCTGCTTTATCATTGTCTCAAAGCAAAGCAATCTGTGTGTCGATTATCTTAAGGGAATGCTTTTGCAACATATTTGGAGCAGGCAAGTTGGTGAGAACAATCTTCCTAAGATTCTGGTTTGGGTGAGAAAAAAAATGTACTTCTTTTGTTATTGCTATTTTGGGGTTGGTTGGTTGGCTGGTTGATTGGTTATTTTGTTGGTTGGTTTGTTGGTTGGTTATCTGGTTGATTGGTTGGCTGGTTGGTTGATTAGTTTGTTGGTTTGTTGGTTGGTTGGCTTGTTGGTTGGTTGGTTAGTTTTTTGGTTGGTTGACTGGTTGGTTAGTTGATTGGTTTTATTTTGCTTGAAATGCTGTTAATTCCTCTTTTTTCCCTTGGTTGAGACTCTTTGTTTTACTCTTTTTAAATGTATGTTCCTATAATAGTTGGCCTCTGTCTTTTTATTTGTGAAAACGGAGGCACAGGTGCAGCAAAAGGCTCTCTGAGTTGATTTCTTGGTGGTAGTTGTTTGCTTGGGTACTGTGATGGTCTCTTCTGCACATTCTTTCTAATTGAGCCATGTAGGAGACCTTAGAAAGGTGGAGAGAGATGGATGAAGAGTGGAGAGAGGCTGCATTTCAATCCTCATTTGTTTCCAAAATAATATGACTTACATTCCTTACATTCCTTTCCTTGCCCACTTCCTTAAATATCCTATAGATTAGAAACTTACAGGACTCTCTGCATTTCAAAAGATTGCTCCTCTAGGGGGGAAATGGTCCCCCTCACCTTGCTCTTCTGTGGTCTAGGAAAATGAACACAAAAGGATTCCTAAAATATGCCGTGGCCATTTCAATACTGTTGGAAAACAGTGTGGATAAGGTATGATGTGGTGCGACCCACCAGATCTCTTCAAGCTTAGGCGGATTCTGACATAACCAGAGCAAAAATGTGGAGCCCAGCCTTGCTCATCTGCAGTCTATAGAGCTCCTAGAAACCGTCTTTGACCCTGAAGGCAAAATATATACTATTCTATGTGAGGAACTCATCACCAATTCATCTGTTCACTAAATGATCTAGGGTCCCTTTATGACATCTCTTGGGTTCTTATTCAAACCAGTCTCCTTAATTCTAGCCCAGTACAAATTATCAGTGACTTTTGAAACTAGTAAGACAAGGAGTGAAAAGGTGGGGGTGCCTCACATAGATAGAACCTGAAGATATTGAGTGTTTTAAGAGGAATATAGGTATTGACTTCCTATTGCTACAGTGATGAATTACCATAAATTTTGCCTAAAACAACAAAAACTTATGATTTTACAGTTCTGTGGGATAGACCTCCAACACTTACGACAATGACTAAAATCAAGGTGCTTTGTCCCTCTCTGGGGACTAGGAAAAAAGTCTTCTCCTAGCATCTAAGTTTTTCCTTTCCCAGATTCTATGTGCCACTTACATTTCTTGCTCGTGGCCCCTTCAGCCTCTTCAAACCAACATGGAGGCTTGAGTGCTCTTGTATTATGGATCGCTCTCCTCTTTAGCCTCTTTCCTTTTCTCTTTTAAGGACATGTTACTACATGAGAGCCATGTGGGTAACCCAGGACAGTCTCGCCATGTACAGTGAGCTGGATAGAAACATAGTTACAAATGCATTTTGTCTCTTTAGGTAACACATTCGCTTGTTTTATAAATTAAGACATGAGCATTCTTGTTCTTCATGCCTCAGTATAAACTGGCAGTCTGTGTCTGTGTGTACCTGTGTGTCTGTGTGTGCCTGTGTGTCTGTGTGTTGTCCTGGAATGACATTGTTGTCAGTTTGCCTGAAGCTCTTTACACACAGCCTGAAGTCCAAGATAGCAAATGTCTCATCTCTGCATTTCTTTCTCTTATTCTTTCCACTCCTCTGTTTAACTCCTTCCATCAAATCACTGAGCTCAGTAACTATAACCCCTGTACCTAAATCTCCCCTCCAAGAACCTTCATGGACGCAAGGTCTTCTCACTCTGTCCACACAGGAAGCTGAACTTCCATGACGCTCCCTGAGATTAAAACAGAAATGTGGCCAGTGTAACTTCTGTTAGCATAAGGCAATTAATATTTGAATTTTCAGTCAAATGGAGAGCCTGGTGCTGGAGATGGTCTGGTCTCTTTCGTTGCCTGGATCAGCTTGCTTCTCCCTCAGTCCCATTTGCTATGTTATTCCTTTGTGTTTACAGAAGCAGGGCATGTTTATGAGGCATGTCCGGAAGAAGGAAATGATATATGGAAAATATCTACGTAGAGTATAGAGGCAGCTGATCCCTCAGCTGGAGACAGGGCCTATAAATAGACCAGTGACCTCCTATGTGCGTGGGACTGGTATGTTCCATCTTTCAACACACTTTCAAACTTAGATGAATTTATTTTTTGAAAGTAGAACATTAGTTATCCACAGAGATTTTATTGTGCCACACACACACACACACACACACACAAATAGGAATAAGGTCTTTACCTCTAATATCAGAATCAATCCTTTTCCTTGGAAGTAACTTGACATTCACTGAGGTTTTTACAGTCTGCTGAGTTGAGAATAGTCACCATCATTTGAGGTAGAAATAGAGGAAATGATTAATTTAGAAAGGAGAAGGATTGTGGGGTGGGTGGAAGTGACATTTTCTGCATTGTATTCTTAGAAACTTAGACTTTTAGAGCTGGATGTGCCTCTGGTAAAAGTGTTCGTTAACATAAGAGGAAACAGAAGCCAAAGAAACTTTCAGTCCCTGGGACAAGTTTGTGCCAAATGAAAAAACCCAAGCTGGAGTCAAGTTCATGCCTTTCCCAGCCCTTAGGCTTAGCTCAACCCCTACATTAGTCTCAAAGAGGTGACCAGACCATGGCCTCTGCCCTAAAGTTGCCCTCCATGGCCATTCTTACTCCAGGCTTGCCTGGTTAGCGAAAGTAACTGTGTGTAGTTTATCTGCCGCTTGATATAACACCCTCTGCGTGTGCCTGTGCCATGAAAGGGGGGTGGGTGGGCACACAGAGTTGCCCACACTCTGCCAAAGCGCTTGCAAAGACCAGAGTGATAAGACCTGCGCTCTGGGACTTGCTGTCACATCAGTGTTTGTGTGTCTCATGTGGCTTTGTGCAACAAAACATGAATTAAAACACATGTGCAGTTTCCAAATGTTGTCCCTCATGAGCCTGTGACAGAGGGTATTCCTTAGGTTTGGGGAGCAGAACAGCAGACATACTGACAGTGGGACGATTCTTCCCAGGGCATGTCCATTCACCGACAGAAATGACTTATCTGGCGTATGCACTGCAAGTTTTACAGTTAGATGCGGATGTGTTCTCAACAGGGGGTGCTTAGCAGTGTCTACAGACATGTCGGGTGTCACATTAGAGCAAGAAGGATGACTGACACAAAGCAGATGGAGGCCACACAGGATTGTCACCCACAGCATTAAAGTATCCAGTCCAACTTGAACTAAGGCCTCCGGAGAGACCCTGGCCTGTGAACAATTTGGCTTGCCTAATTCTTGACTTTAGAAGGTTGTGCAGTTTAGAAACAGACTGGCCTAGGCATATTCATTCTGGCACAGCCTGGGGAGAGTTCTGTAATCTCACAGGGTGAGGGGACATGGGTGTTAGGTGCTCACTTGGTGAATGGGAGCCAATGAAAGCAGTTGCTGTATTAGCTGGCCTCTTTTCCAGGCCTCTGTTCTCAGTTACCAGAGTAAAAAGGCTGTTGCTCTTTGTTCTTCCTGTGTGTGAAGTCAAGGATTTGGCTATACTGCCTTCTGGTTGCTGTCATTTGAGGGAGGGGTGGTATCCTGAAATAGTTTAGATAACCAGATTCGAAGAGATAATTAACAATATACAGAACAAAGGAACACTGTGACATTATCCAGTCTTTACACAAACAGCTGTAGGCAGGGAACCTGTGCCAGGTGAGGGATTGAGTCTCAGCAAACTCCATCACAGAGGACACTGAAGAAAGAGAGGAGGGCTTAGGAGGACAAGCTGGTTGGGAGAATGCCCTATCTCTTGCTCTGAGCTCTGCTCAAGGACAGGTGTCCTAAGAAAGATTTGCATTTCCTTGTTCCTTTTTGAATCTTTGAAAGAAAATTTCCATATTGTTTGGGGTTCCCTGCCCCCAACACCAGGTGGTTAGCTTCCATACAGTTTGAATCACTGAGTAAAGATGCAAGCATTTCCAATCATGTTCTTTGTTTAGGGCCCCAGCCACAATGGTGACTACACCCCTCCCCCTTTGAGCCCAGCAGCTGTGGGGCTGACCTTCCTTTCATCCCTGGTCGGTGGTGGTTGGCAGGAGCCAAGACTGCTTGTGTTCATGTCTGTTCACATACTAATGCATTCTCTCAAAAGCCCATGCGTTTACCCAACTGGATGGTAGAACTTTCTCCCAAGCCATATACCAAATCAGATGTGTTTAGTTCACAAGCCTGCCTGTTGCTAAGAAACCCTCTTGGTAGACTTCTAGAGCCAGTATCAGATGCTAGTGCTGGAATAAAGATGAAAGGATTCTGCCCAGGCACAGGTTCTATCCAACAAGGCCTTAGAAGAAAGCAAGATAGCGGCATGGTGCGTGGGGTTGAGTCAGCTATTAGAGAGGCACAGTGTACAGAACAGCAACCACCATGGGGGCTAGAGTGGGGGGAGCTATGAGCAGACCTTTTGTACAGCAGACTCATGTAAGAGAATGTAACACAGGAATCTTCAGACTGTGAATTCCTTGTTTGTGTGCATGCTAAATGCTTATGTGTCGTGGAATCTGCCCAAGGGAGAAGCCATACAGTAGGGCTATGTACCCATAGCCTGTAGAATCCAGGTGCTGAGATGATCTTTGTCTATCCTTCAGCTACTGAATAAAAGATATTTTCGGCTGCAGAGCCAGATATATCACTTTGCCCTGTTAATTCAAAATGGAGTGGTTTGCTGGGATGACCATCTGTATCCTTGGATTCTAACAAAATAGCAGATTATGATCAGAATTGTTCTCAAGTGGTTATACTCAGAGACTGCGTGCATGAGAACTGAGATGAGCTCTGAACAAAGGCTATGGTTAGATGGCAGAGGTGAGCACAGGTGGACAGAGTACAGAGTCCCCAAAGGCCCGGCCTATAGAAACCTGAGTTCCAATCTTAAAGCCTCATTCAATGAAACCTCATCCTGATGTTTCATGTCTCTGTATTTACGGTTCTCAGCATTGTTTCCCTGTAGCTTCTCAGGATGCGACAGAGCTACTAGGCTGCTAATAGCATAACTGTTGAAGTGTTAAACGGTTGCTAGAACAATCGCTTCAAATAATCTAAGGGTAAAGGGGGGGAATCTTTGCTCCCATTCTTTTTTTAAAAAAGAGCTTGCCCGATGCTATTCAGAGAAGAACTATTAGTACTCTTTATGGTATTTCTGCCCCATTAGCAGTCATAGCCCTTCCCTTCTCAACTTTGGCTTTATATTGCATAAGTACTCTTTATTCCTGTAATATATATTCATATAGTACATATGATATCATATATTTAGATATATATTAAGATATGTATTTCTTCCCATTCAATTCAAGAGTTTATCATGAAAAGTAACTGGTAGAGATTTGAAAGCGAAGGCAAAGCTGTTCTTATTTCTTCTAGTACTGCTTCTCTACTCTTATTAATTTCCTTTTCATATCTAATTTTCATACATCAGGAAGCTTGGTTTGTAAATAAGTGACTACTACAAATTGAGGCACAAATGAGGAAAATAAAATGTAATTCCTGCTTCTCCAAGGTGGTTCTCTCCTGCTTTTGTTCTCTCTATGGATAAATGGCTGTGGATATCTCCTGCTTTGTACTTTATCTTCTGATGAAGGAGTTGCAAGCATGTGCCCATGGCTTTGTTGGCACTGTGTGAGAAGAATCATCTTATTCCTCTACTTAGCTGAACAAATCATTTGATGGGGTGGGGAAGTTCTGAGGCCTCTTGGTAATCAAGGTAAGCACAATGAAAGCTTACAAAATACTGGTGTGCCTAGAAATAATGGCCAGTTTCTCTGCACATCTTGGTCACCATAAGAGTAGTAATTGTCCTGTCTTAGCCCCTGAAATCCAAAAGCCCCTCTTGTTCTTCCTCCCTCTTTCCCTCTCTTTTCTTCCTCTCCCTCCCTCTCTCCCCTTCTCTCTTTCCTCTGGGCCCCCTTGTGAGGAAAGATATATCTGTCTGCATGTATGTATGTCTCTGCATGTGTGCAACTATGTGTATATCTCTGTGTGAGTGTATGTGAATGTGCATGTGTGTATGTGCATGTGTGTCATATGCAGCAAGAGATGGGAGGCATGAAGGATGTGGAAGGTGGAGCTAGGCCTGAGTATCCTCTCAAAGTAGGAGGGGATAATAGAAGGCCAGAGAAGATGGGTGAAAAGGTAGAAGTTGCTTAGGGTTTCTTCTTAAGAAGAGGGGTTGATTTTTACCCCTATCCCACATAGAGTTGGTCAACAGCCCAAATGCTAATTAACTTTCCAAAGACCCCAAACTGCCACCATTACAATGACAGTCTTGGGCCGCTTAGTGCCCAGGTCTCTGTGTACCTGAACTCTAGAGTTGTTTTGTGACCGTAGAACTCTGTAGGAATGAAGCTTGGCTTTGGCCTTCACCTGCTTACACACCTGTGGAAAAAAGAGTTAACCGTGAGCAATGCAAATAAGAAGAGTAACTGATGGCATTGCCTGGAGACAGGCCCACACAGCCACCAGCAAGTGTGAGGATTAGCCGGAGGGCTGAGCTGTACCTGTGCTCCCTTGAATGTAAAACCAACAATGCTGATGCGTCCCGTGACCAGCGACAACGTGGGCCAGAGTGGTCTGGATGTGAAGCTGAGGTGGAAAGGCCTGGTTTCTGGGGCCAGAGTTTCCATGTCTGTGGTTTGTGGCTCAAGATAAACTGCTTTGAGTTTCAGTTTCCTCATGCAGAAGTTAAAAATAACTTAGGAGAATGTGTGCAATATACTGAGCACTCCCAGAGGCCAGCTTGCCAGGAGAACCCTGAAGGGCTCCTGTGTTGTCTCAACACTCCACCCCACCTCACCTGAGAAACAGAGATTAAAGTAAGGTTATAACAAGAAAACTACCACTATAATTAAAAAAAAAAAAAGTCCAGCTAGAGACACGAGATTGTTGCCCACTATTTGGAAACCCATCTAAAAGGGCTTTGCTAACTCATGATGTAAGACTATCAACTAACAGGTAGAGACTTAGACCATATCTATGTATCTTCTCTCCAGTCAGAAGTGTTCTGCATACATATCTTGCCCACTCCAGGATTTTGTGTTCCTGCCAAAAAGGCCCCACTGCCTAACCAAGCCCATTGTGGAGTACATTCCTTATGTATTATATAAAACATTAATTGTGTGACTATAGATGAAGTTCTTCTAATGGACTATTTCAAACATAGAAGACTAAAGAATTATAAATGTCATTATAGGAATTAATAACTTATATTGTGGATGCGATAGAATAGCTACAGTTTTTAATCCTTGGAGAATTTACAGTTTCCACATTAAAACCTCCTAACAGAAAGCACAGAATCTTTTCTGAAGCTTCCGGGGGGAGTATTTTGCAAGTGCCGTTTAGCTTCAATTAGTCTGAGGTAATTGAGCATGGTTATTAGTGTGTGGGACCATAAAAAATGAAATTATAAAGCTAACAACAAATATGCAATAAAAACACACTTGTGATTAAGAAAATGGGAATTAAAGTAGCAAGTTTGAAAGAAATCAACATCGATGATGCTGGTATCGGTAAGAATATGGCAATAAGACCATTCTTATGCTCTCTTTGAAAGTGTGTAAGTTGATGAAGTCTCTTCTAGAAAGTTCTGGGCAGACCCTTGCACAAGTATTAACATGCTTGTCCTTTAAATCAGCAATTCTTCTTGGAGCCTCTGCTGCAAGTTACTCAATAAATAATTCAGGGATGGATGAATGAACAAATATCAATTTTAGTTAATATACTATTTCCTAAAAGTAAAGGCTGAACTAGCTAAATGGGGTGGTTTTGCTTGAAATCCTAGCTGCTTGGGAGGCTAAGGCAGGAGAACCACAAACTCAAAGCCAGCCTGGAAAGCATGACAAGTTCCTGTCTCAACAATAAGAGCTGGGGATGTAGCTTAGAGGTAGAGCATTTGCTTAGCATGCATAGGCCTCTAGGTTTAATCCCCATGGGAGGGAGGAGGCATATTTTATTAGAAAGGAAAAGTGTATTAAACAACCACTCCTCATTAACTGTAAATACTGTACTCTTAAGGTATTCATAACTCAGCGGTGGGGAATTATGCATATTCAATTGCTTCTAAGAAGATATGCCAACAATTGGAAATAAAACTCTTGATAGCATGCTATTGTGAATTCTACTATATTAGTCTTTTAGAAATGTTGCCGTTTAAGTTAAAGACACTCATCATAAGTATAGCACTGGAGGGAGGGAGGGAGAAAATGTGTATGATTACAAGAACCATAGTCTGTTGACAGGAGAGCAGTTGAACCAATTGTGCCCCATACAAGCTGTGAAAAATCTCTGTAACCACTGACTATAATATATTGGTCAGATCGGCAATGCTGTGACTAAATACCTGTCATAAGCAATGTAAGGGAAGAAAGGTTTGTTGACTAAGGTTTCTGTCCTGCCCGGTTCCTGCAGTCGTTAAGTCCCAAAGAAATCACACAGAGGTCTAAGGAATGGATCAAGCCCATTCCTTAGCTTTTATTCCTAGAGTCTACCCTCATTGCAGAGGTACTGGCCTGAGCCATGTTTATTGCCACAACTCTATGGTGTTTCAAGGTCCCTGCCACCACCAAAAAGCATGCAGTCAGCTTTTCATCAACACCATTTAAGTATTTTGTGGCAGGGCTTCTTAAAAGAGCTGGAAGCTTTTGCAGCTCAAGCTGAGTCAGGAAGCCTCTCTTAAATGAGGGCGCTTGCCTCTAGCAAGCAAAGCCCACCTGAGAAAGTGCTGCTATCAAGAAGCAATGCTTAACTCTATTCCTTTCTATCTATAATAACTTTTCAAGCTCTTCTAGGTTTTCTGCGGATGCAGTTGGCTCCACATTGGGTGCCATTTGTTGACAGAGGTTTCTGTCCCTCCTGGTCCTGCAGCCATTCAATCCCAAAGAAATACACCGAGGGCTACATTAATTATAAACTGTTTGGCCCAGTAGCTCAGGCTTCTTATTAATAAATTCTTATAACTTATATCAGCCCATAATTCTTGTCTGTGTTAGACACATGACTTGGTACCTTTTTCGGTGAGGCAGTCACGTCTTGCTTCCTCTGTGTCTGGCTTCCTTTGCATCTGGGTGATGACTGCAGACTGAAGCTTTCCTCTTCCCATAATTCTCATTGCCACGCCTCTACTTCCTGCCTGGTCGTCATCACCCCGCCTATACTTCCTGCCTGGCTACTGGCCAATCAGCATTTAAAAATAATACAAGTGACAGGTTAAAAGACCATTGTCCCATAGCAAAGGTTTGTTTTGTCTTTACCAGTTTTGGAGAGTCAGTCTATCTATGGTGCTACAGAAAACAGCAGAGGCATTCAGTTCATGGCAGCAGGAGTGTGCAGTGGTGGCTTTTCCCACATGGGGCCAGACAGAAAAAAAGAGGCCATAGCTGGAGTCAGTTGTGGGGCCCACTTCCTAAAGAATCAACAGTGCCACTGGCTGGGAGCCAAGTACTTAAAGCCTGAGCCTATGAAGAACAGTCCAGATTCAAAACATGGCATATAAAGCCTGTATAGTTGGACACAGAAGGCTATTATGTGAAAGAACCAAGTTGCAGCAAAGCCTAAATAGTAGGATTCCCATTAGTTTTACTAATTTACTTTTTGTGATGCCATGGCTGTGCATATGATAAGCATGTGCTTAGCACTGAGCTACACCCTCATCTCCAATGTGCACATGTATGTGTGTGTTTTCAGGTATAGATAGAAAAGCCTCAGGCACATAATAACTGGTTAAGTTTAGTTAACCCTAGGATGCAAGGAGGGGAAATGGGAAAATTTGTGTTTTGCTTTCTATAACTGAGGGCTATGTGACTTTTCCCTCAGTGAACATGGTTACCATCTGATGGTTTGTTTTGTTGTTTATTTTTAAGTTAAGAAATGGTGTCTATGTGAACATTTGTTTTTCAGCTTGAGAACATTTTGAATCAAGTCAAGAACATTTGAGTTTAGGATCATAAGTTATAGCACTTGGAACATGCGTTCAATTATATATAAAACCAAAAAATGAGAATGACTATGGTTGAAGGCACACCCGTGCCTATATCTCTCTCAGTTAAGAGAACTGTAGTCCTTGCCTCTGCTGAGTCATCGGGGACCCGGGCTCAACTCATTGCTCTTCCATTCTCAATGCACAACCTCCACACATGATCAGAAAGACTACTTCATCTGTAGATGTCACCTCAATGCAGGCAACACTCCTTCTTAAGGGCATGATCTGGCACCTAGGCAATATCATTTCTTCTCATATACCATCACCAGAAGTCAGGTTATATATATGACTACACCTAACTTCAAGAAACTCAGGCAAAATACCCCATTCAAATTTCAATTACTGTGTAACAGGGTTTCTCAGTATTGGCTTTGGGGTAATTCTTTGTTTGGGGGTCACCAGAGCCCCTATAGGATGTTGAAACACACCCCTGGCCTCTAACCAACAGATGGCAACTCTCTCCAGCTAAAACCACCAAAATCATCTCCATGCCCTTCCAGGTGTCACCTGGGGGGGGGGGAGGACAAAGTCGCCCTTCATTAAGAACTTCTGCTAAATAAGGAAGACTGGATGCTGAAGACAAGTAGCAACATCTGTGAGAAGCACAGTCACATCTTCCCCCAAATAGAGATTAGTGTTTTTGTAATGTTTTAACTTTATATTCGACAGCTCCCTTTTCAGGAAATGTAACATGCTAAAGTTTTGTGGGATCTAATTTTAGTTGATTTTAGAAGGTTGAAAAAAATCAGTTCCTGTTTTATTGCTATTGAATCTAAATTTGTGCTTATGTCAATTAAATACTGTTTCTATTTGAATACATGAACAACTATAATTTTCTTACCTAGTGTGTAGGAAGGATATTAAGAATATATTATACCATGTTTATGATGAATGTCTTCTGTTTAAACTGTAACATTTGTACAAGACTAATATAGTAGCATTCATAATGCCACACTGTCTTAAATCATGAGTTTCATCTGCAACTGTTGGCCTATCTCCTTAAGGGCAATTGAGTGTGCCTAATTCACCACTGCTGAGTTACAACTACTGTTGAAGTACAGCATTTTTCTGCTAATGAGGAGTGCTTGTGTAACAGGCTTCTTCTTTCCATAAAGTTCGCCTCTCTGACAGGCGGCGTATTAATGAAGAGGAGCTGACTTAAATGAAACCCTGCAACATCTTTTCTTTGTTCCACCTTTTTCTATCAACATTTGAGAAGCAAATCTTCCATCAAACACTGGAATCTTGTTTAAAAAAAGCTTCTCAGCAAAAAGGGAAAATTAAATAGAAAGTGTGTTTGCCTTGGGCTTTTTCCAGGGTTGTTTGGTGCCCAGTGTGTCAGGATGACCCTATCCCAAGGCAGTTCCACCACTCAGAATGCAGGCCCAGAAAGAGGCGTCAGTCATTAGAACAGAGCTACACTATTCTTACTTTGAAAAATGTATGTGGCTGCAAAAATTGTATCAGAAAAATAGTTGCCTGCCACTATCTATAGCAATAGAACACAATCAAGTCATGCGTGGAACCAATGATGGCAGAAGGAATCTGTCATAACAGTGACAGTGTGGAGGGGCCTGTGGGAGAAGAGGATCCAAGGGTGATGGTGGAGTATTAAAAAACAAATGGAGAAAGAGAAAAATAGGAACTTGGCTTTCTGTGGACGTGGAGACCAAGGAGAACAGAACAATTGTCAGTACTTTCGTTTGGCCTCTGTTGATCTGTTTAGACACAGGAGGATCTCTAGTCTGTGACCAATACAACAAACTATTTAGAGCTTGTACCTCCTCTTTCAAAATGCAGGTGGAGCTTAGAAGCAGCTGCAAAAAACTGCTAGCCAGGAGAGGGGTGATATATTTTTTCCCTATATATGAGAAAGTAGTGGCCATTTTTAGGGGATAATTACAAATCTTGTGAGACACCCAGCAAGAAGCAATGTGTATCTGGCAAGACTTGGAACATCTTACAGCTGAGTTCCTCACAGAGGATCTCTCTCTCTCTCTCTCTCTCCCTCTCTCTCCCCCCTCCTTTTCTCCTCCTTCCAGTATCTGACAGAAAAGGAAAGAAGAGCCCCTTCCCCCACATTCGATGCCTATGGGTACCCAGAAAGCTGGAGGAGGGATGGGTTCCCCTGAAAGCATTCCCAAATCTGTCTGTTAGTAAGCTAGGTAAAGCATACCAGATGTCTATGTGAGACTTTTTTTTAATGGCTCTGTGCCAAGGTATGAACAAGGGCACCTTTATTCTGAGTCAACAGGTCCTAGACCTGCTGTGAATTTCATCTGAGCAAAGGTGGATCCCACCCCAGAATACGTTTAGAGAAACAGTGGGAGACACAGCCAAGTTACTGCCATGACGTTTTCTAACAGTCTAATGGCTGCATGGGTTTATAGCCTCCTGAAACTTTAAAAGAAGAGAGAGAAGTAAATCCAGACCTTCCCCATGGTACAGAGATAATGTCCATTCAGGTACATTTCTTTCCTCTCATTATCCTCTGCGTGTGTGCACACACGTTTGTGGGGTTTGCATCTCCAAATTTCTTTCTTTTTTATTTTTTTGCATCTCCAAATTTCAGTGGGTTTGTTTTGCATGCTACTGCTTAGGCATAACACAAAATTTTATTTCTCCACATTACAGAACATTTTTTTGTGCTGATGGTTTAATTACATCCAGTCACTTTGTCAAATATTCTTAATTCAGATTGAGGTTTATGTGTGGAGCCCTGACTTCAGTATAAACAAGGAGAATTGAGCTCAGGATTCTTACTGTTCTCTCATTCGTATGTGGAATGAAGGAGCTGCCACAGTGGTCCCTTTCCTTCAGAATCCTCGCTCTGGACCATAAAGCCACCTTTCCTTAGTCTTCTTTCCACTGCCCTAAGTGTTGCTAATTTACATTCGACTCCCATCCTTCTTGTTCACCGGCCTTCTCTACGCCATCACCATCCCCATCTGAACCATGCAAGCGCCCCCAAACCACTGCCCTCCTACCATTCCTCCAGTCCATTCTCCACACAGCAACCAGCAATCCTATCAAATTAGACACCCTGTCCCCCAATAAGATTCTTCACTAGTTTTTACCATCTGTTGACCAACACAACTGAAACCCAACAAACGCTCAGAATACTTTCAAGGGACCAGGTCTACATCTGCCTAGTCCTTCCAGCCCCCAATGCCAACTCTACCTGTTGCCCACAGTGGTTTGCTTCCAGGTCTCTAAAAATGAGCTTCCCTAACCCACTAATGGGACCTTTTCCCACCACATGAAAGTCGATAGCGTCATTTTGTTAAGTACAAAGATCCTTTTTCTTCCCCCCCTGAGACAGGGCTTCTTTGTAGCTTTGGAGCCTGTATTGGAACTAGTTCTTGTAGACCAGGCTGGCCTAGAACTCACAGAGATCCACCTGCCTCTGCCTTCCGGGTGCTGGGATTAAGGGCATGCACCACCATCACCTGGCTACAAGGAATCTTTTTAGGCCACTTCCATATCCCTGAGTTGTAGAGAATTGTCCGACAGTGATAAACACAATGCCAGTCTTCAGTGACATGACCTGCCAACTTGCCCGTGCCAGCTAGACTTGAACTATAGAAGTGAGAGAAAGTAGAAGAAATCCCCCTGCCCCAACACAGATTGCCATCTTGACACAAAAGGGTGCTCTATAACTACTTTCTATGGCCTGGTAAAATAAGAGACCTTGTCAACAAGCATCTCTGGTTTAGATATCAGCTTTCTCCAGGACAGACTGGCCTGTGCCATCATTTTCACATTGCTCATGGATAGCAAGAAGCAGAATAGAGGGGTTCAGATAAAAAAAATGCCTTCTAGAGTCAAGCTGTCTGAGGTTTGGACTTGATCCTAGAGTGAGGACGCTGAGGATCCATTCAGAGGTTTCAAGTAAAGTAATAACATGACCACGTTTGTACTTTTGAAGCAAATCTCTCCAGCAACATGTATCCAAGCTATAATCCCATAATTAGTTCAGATAGCCTTAGGGGGGAAACTGCTGTTGACATGAAATGCTTCAATACTTCCTTGCAAAGCCCCTGACATCAGATACCATATTAAGTGATACAATTTCATAGACAATGCTTTGTAGGAGGCAGTTTCCTGTAACCAATGTAAGGCCATTAAACCCTTGCTGTAGTTAGGACCATTGTTTTCTTTCTGGTGAGTCTCCATAGGCATTTCGTCTTACTGTTAGGATGCTCGTTATTATTTCATTGTTCAAGTGCTTCCTGGCATCTGTCAGCTCTGTCTTCAGCAGAAAAAAGTCACATGTTAAGCAAACGTGTAAACTCGGGCTCAACAAATGATTAGAACACTGAACTGGGAACCTTCTGAAAGACCGGGGACTCATTTCTCAATGTAGCATGTAGTGCTAGCCTTGGGAGTTAGATCAAGTTAATTCCTAGGTCCAGTTTATCTATGCCATGGGCATCATGCATCCCTAGCTGTCTGACAGCTATGATTATTAGGCAGTCATTAAGGATAGCGCTTTGGGGGCTACCAAGGTAGCTCATTTGTAGAGCTCTTGCCTTTCATGAGCTGGGCACTATGTTTAGTCCCCAGCACTGCTACAAATAGAGCTTTGAAAACTGCAGTTCGTCACATAAATGCAAGCCGACGTCCACTTTCCTTAGTATTAACATCATACCTGGACAAGCTACGGAAATAAATAAATAAGTGGTTTGTCTGCGTGCTGTTTTGTGGCTCTCGCCTTCCCTAAGTATCACATGCTTAGTATCCAGGCAACATATTGCCTCCACTTATCCCTGTGAGGTCCAGAATTAAAAATAGACCGTGTTGCTGTTCTAAATCTAAGCCCATACTAAGCCTCTACTAAAGGAACCAAAGGTCCCCCCTGAAGTTAGAAGGAGGAGTGGTCATGTTCCTGCACTTTGGGGATCCAGCATGCAGAGCCCTCAGTGGAAACTTAAGTAACCCAGAATGCATGAAGTCTGTCAGCTCCCTGAAGTCTTGCTGCTATCCCAAAGAAAGGGAGGGACCCCAGGGCGTCTGAATTGTGGGGAGAGAATGATTGATTGTAGGAGAGCAGCCTCCAACATTTCCTACTGAATGCTCTTCGTCATCATCATGACCAGCTGATTTGATAATCATGCACACACCAGGAAGGGTTTCAAAGTGATTTCGGTTTTACAGCATATCTTGGTGAATATGAAGCCGAGCCTAATGCCCTAATGGGAAAGTGACAAATGAACGGACCTCTACTGCTAGTGGCCTATGACCAATCATGGGTCACTGAACGCAAGCAAGAATTTCCATGAAGCAGCCAGGGCGCTATAGAATTATGCCCAAATACACCCAGGTTAAAGCATTTACTTTTTACCCAGAGATCAGGAAGAGGCAGCTTGTGGGGTCGTGTCTACTGAGGCAGCCAGACACCGCCTCATCATAATAACTCCCCACATTACCAGTGATTCTAGTAGTGTGGTTTACCAAGAATTCTGTAAGCTTTTGTTTAGCTTGCCAATGGCTGGGTGTGATTAGCAGCTAATTAAACATTTTTATCTCAGTTTATCCAAAGGAATGGCTCCTTCAGGGCGCCTTCCTTTGCTGAGATCAAACATCCCGACTTAATAGAGAACCTTCAACCTTGATTCTTGGCTCTTTTTGATAAACTAGATGTGGAAGCAGCCTGCACCTGGTGGTCAGACTCTGCCAAAACAGCAGAGAGACTTGGGGAAGCTGCCTAACCACGCTGAGCCATAAGTGTACACCTACAAAGAGAATCATTGTCACTAAGCTCAGCTGTTTGGTTAAGCAAATTAAGGAACTCTGCTATTAGAGACCACAGAGTGTTGTTGTTTCTGATACAACCACACTTAGCTTAAGCCCTAGGTCCACCTCTTCACCTTGTAGTTACTACCTTGTAGTAACTCAGGAAGTTACTACACATCCCAAGTCCATGAAATGGAGGAGGTAATGCAGGATGGAAATCATTTACTCAAAATCCTTGGGACATGTTTTGGATATAAGATTTGGAAACATTTGCATATGCATGATGAGGTAGCTTGTGGATAGAAGCCAAGACTGAACACAAAATTTATTTGTATGTTAGCGGTGCCTTATACACTTGGCCTAAAGATGATTTCATACAGTATTTCTAAGCATCTTCTGCAGGCGGTAGACTCCCTTTGACTCCAGCAATGACTAGCTGCTGTGCTGCTGTCCTCTATATTTTGTTTGGGTCATGACCCATCGCGGGAGCTGGGTATAGGATTTTCCACGTGTGGCAATCGTCAGTACCCAGAAACTTTGAGGTGTTCACTATATCACTGGCGTACACTATTGATAGTTCCCAGTGGTGGAGCATTTTGGATTTCAAATTTTCACATTGGGGGTGCTTACCAACTAGCACTTACCTCTCAAAGTTACTGTAAGGTTAAAAAAAAAATCAGCAAAAGTCAAGGGCATTGAGAACCTTGTAAGCATTGTGGAAGTATGTGTTGTGGTTATATTGGGGAAATTACCATTATCCATGTTGTCAAGTGTCTGTCTGGCATAAATAACTTATTTCTATGACTTTATTACTATGCTATTATTTCTCCCACCCAAGCACTTGATCTTTAAGAGGTCTGAAAAGAAAAAGAAAATATAATTACAATTTGTTGGGTTTTTTTCTTCTTTTTGTCTTCTTCTCATTTAATTAAACATGTCAGTGGTGTCCTCATTCCTTCAGGAACTCAAAGCTTAAACTCATACCACAAGAGAAAGATTGTTTTCAGCATTCCTTAGAGCAAGAGGACATTATTTTACCCTGTTTCTGAGGGCCTTCATATGTTCTAGGGAAGTGACCCCCCCATCCATGTCAACCCCCCCGAAGCCTGAGGGTTCTGGTCAGAGTTACAGACTACTGGCAGCTGAGACTGCCCTCTGTCCTCAGGGTGGAGACAGCAAGGAATGTGGTACTCTCTGCTGACAGACATGCACCAAGGAATGAAAGCCTGCTCTCATGGCTATGGAAAACAGCATGGGGGGTGAGCCCAGAAATAAAATTCACTGAGGTGGTCTGTTTTAGGACTAGACAGAACATTCTGGGGTGCTGGTTCCTCTGAAAAGCATTGACGTCACATCTTAGGGCATACCACCCTGAGTAATGAGCAGGGAAAGAGATGGCTTTTGACTCTTTAGACAGGGTTAAAATGAAAGAAATCCATTTGTGCCTTCAGAATGCAGAGCAACTGGTACAAAAGGTCACTGACGCCAACTGGTGGCATCTCAGAATACAGGGAAGGAGTATTAAAATAACAAAATTGTTTTTTCAGGCACTAGATGCACTTAAGTCTCAATCTTGCTTCCTGCAGTCCTAACTCAAAGGGGGAAAAATACACCAAAAAATTTCTCATGTTCTACATGGTCCAATGTGTGGATTGTTGTCCTCAGATGAAGGATGACAGATGTTTAGAAGAAAAATGCTTAAATGGTGATTCAAGGAATCATTCTTACTAATTAGATAATGAGGCTTCTGAACAGTACTGGTTGAGCGTGACCATTTCAGGCAAAACCAACAACTATTAATGTCAGACACACCCTGTATTAAGTGTCTGTTTTGGGGTTCAGTCTTGGCTGCCTGGGAAAGAAGACAGTTTTTCCTTTTGAATATACTGGATAATCTTTATTCCATTCATTTACGCCAGAGTCTCTCAACCATGGAACTGTTGACATTTGGGACTGGCTAAGGCTTTGTGGCAGGGAGCTTCCCAGTGCATTGCAGGATGCTTAGACCTACTCAGTGATGGTGGCACTATAACACACCAGTGTGCTAGCCAAAAAAAAAAAAAAAACCTCTGCAGACATTGCCAAATGCCTCTGATCAAGAATCACTCATTTAAGCCAGGCTGTGGTAGTGCCGCCTTTAATCCCAGCACTCAGGAGGTAGAGGCAGGTAGATCTCTATAAGATCAAGGCCAGCCTGGGCTACAAAGCGAGTTCCAGGACAGCCAGAGCTGTTACACAGACAAACCCTGTCTCAATGCCCCCCCACCCAAAAAAGAATCAGTCATTTAACTTACTGTTTTCTGCTGTGGTCTGGGGTACTTCATTAGCACTGCCAGACATAAAGAGTAAAACATGCTAACACTTAAGAACAATGTGCTGAAGTGTTGGGGAGACAGCTCTGTAGATAAAGTGCCTACTGCACAAGCACGAGGACCTGGGTTCAGATCCCTGGGACTCACAGAGAAAGCCAGACTCTATACAGCCAGCTTTGGAGAGCTTGAGGGAGGAGGACTGCTGGAGCCGAAACAGTGAGTTCCAATGTTGGTGTCTCAACACTGTGAAAGTGAAGACATACAGCATCAACCTCTGACCTCCACATGCATGTGCTCACACAGACAAACACACACTCACACACAGAGACACACAAAGAGAGGAACATATTGCACACAGAAGAATACATTCTAGGGCCAGTGAGATGTAACAGAGACCCAAACCTGATGTCCTGAGTTCAATCCCTGGGACCCATGTTTTTAAAAATCCAGATGGAAAAACTTGTGACTATAGGCCCAGGACTGCTTTGGCAAGAGACAGAGGCAGGAGACTAAACCAGAAGTTTGAATGTACAGCACAGCATTAGAAACAGGAGAGACTCTTCTCAAAATCAAGTTGGAAGGAGAAAACTGACACCAAGAAAGTTGTTTTCTGACCTCCACACAGGCTATGACATGCACACATATGCTTGTACATACATAGACATGCACGAATGCATAAATAAATATACAGAATCTATTCTAATTTTCTTTTTTTCCCATATTCTTTTATTTTTTCCATTCAAACAAACAAACAAACAAAAAAAATAATTTACATTTCCTCCCCTTCTCCCAGTCCCCTCCCGCTCCCCCCTCCCTCCCGCTGCTTCCTTAAAAGAGGGCATGGTGCCCAGCCCTGTGGGAAGTCCAAGGCCCTCCCCCCTCCATCCGGTCCTAGGAAGGTGTGCATCCAAATCGACTAGGTTCCCAAAGAGATAATACATGCAGAGGAGATAGGTCTTAGTGTCATTGTTGATGGCTTCTCATTCTGCCCTCATTGGCAGCCACATTTAGAGAGTTCAGTTTGATCTAATTTTCTTTTTTTGTTTTGTTTTTATTGTTTTAAGAAGGCTCTCCATCTAGCCCTAGCTATCATGGAACACAGATGTAGATCAGACTGGCCTCCAATTCATAGAGATCCACCTGCCTCTGCTTCCAGAGTGCTAGGATTCTAGCACCACCATTCCCAGCTATTCTAATTTTCTTAAATTGAATTATTCTATTCTATTATTATTGTTTATTCTATTATTTTATTAAGATCACATATATGCATAGATTGATAGAGATTTTAAGATTTTGGGCCTAATTCCCAGCACCACATCATACATATAAAAAAAGAAAACTATCACCATGTACATGCATGCACATGTTTGTGTATACATGTACACAAGGTAGCTATTCTCAAACAGCATCTATGTTTCATTATTAAGATATTTGAAAAGTAGCAAATTGAAAACATTGGTGTCCTGATGCTTCATCTTTTATCACATATCAATGCTATATCTTTTATCACAGATTAATGAAGAAAAATTTAGTTATAGATCATTGCCAGGGCCAGTAGGCAATTTTCAAAATTAAATTTTCTGTGAACACCAAAAACTGATGTTTTTTTTCTCTACCATGTCTTATGTAGAGAAAATATTCTTACTGATCCACAAGTACGCTGGGGTTTTTTGTTTTTGTTTTTTTTAACAAATCCATCTATACCATTTATCTTTGGGTAGAAACTATAGTGCTCCTTATCAAAAGTGCTCCACAGAGTTTCTAAGTTCTTAGTGTAATAAAGGTAGAGATTTTAACCTTTTAACTTTAGGTGCATTTTGTATGAAAGATGTCACACATACAAAAATAATCTTATGGTGTGTCATTTACTTTTCTTCGTGGTGACCAAAATGCCTGGCTGAGGCAACTTTATTTTGACTCCTGGTTTCAGAGGACTCATGACAGTCATCATAGCTTTGAGAGCATGGAGGAACCAGTTTGTGCCGCTGGATGCGTACACTGGAACTCTTCATCTACAACTAGACAGGCACAGAAAAAGGAACCTGAAGCAGGGCCAGAATATGAGCCTCCTGATGACCAATGTCCACCAGCCAGGGTCCATCTTCCATAGATTCTACATCCTTCCAAACCAGGACCGGAGGCCAAGTGTTCAAGTGCACGAGCCAATGGGGGACATTCCACAGTCAGTATGAGAAACCACACACGGAGAAGGGTCCTGAATAGGTTCTACTAAGCCCCAGTTTCCTGCCAATTAGGAACAAGAAGAAGAAAGTAGCCTCACCCTCCAGTTTGCTGCCTCTACCCCTGATCAAAACCCTCGAGGCTAACACGGCACCCTGTGTTTCCTTTGCAGACCGCATCGTCGGCTATTAAAGGTGCTATTCAGCTGGGCATAGGATACACAGTAGGGAACCTCACTTCCAAGCCAGAGCGCGATGTCCTCATGCAAGACTTTTATGTGGTGGAAAGCGTGTTCCTACCCAGGTAAGAACATTTACATTTGAAATGATTCCATGCTGAGGAAACTTCACAGTGGCATCCTTCTTTTGAAGAACTTTTCCGCCGCCACACGCGTGTCTACACGTCCTGGAGTGTGGGGGTGGGACCTGTGGCTCCACCATGTTATTGCTTGAGGATGTCCTGCATTTCTCCTGTGGAGACGGTGAGTGGCCTCCGTGGGTCAGCTGTAGTTAGTTGTAATGGGTACCTGGAAGAGTATGTGCAGAAGGATCATGGGATTTGGTGGATGAGGGTAAAGGAATTTCCAAGTAAAGTCTGCCGCGTGTTTTGAGAGAGCTTTCATTAATCAGTGCTGGTACCAAGAGTTTGCTAATTTAATGCCTAATTTAAAAGAGTGAGCTGGGGTTGCACAAATGGCTTAGTAGTTAAGAGCACTGGTTACTTTTGCTAAAGATCTGGGTTCAGTTCCCAGCACCCCCATGGCAGCTCACAGCCATCTATAACTCCAGTCCCAGGAGATTCAACATCCTCTTCTGGCCTCCAAGCACACCAAGCAAACATTCATACACATAAAATAAAAACAAATAAATCTTCTTAAAAATAAATAATTAATTAAAGAATGGACTGAAGGGACCACAAATCATCTTACATCTGAATTAAGCCAATAAATTGTATTTCGTGACGACTTTGACGTAAGTTTCCTCCAGAAAAAAACATGAGATAATGCTGCTATTTTGACACCATGTATGCAAAAATCACCAAAGCTATTCATACATTTATCAGTTTGGGGAAGAAAAAACATAAATTGTTTAAAATCAGATACATGGGCTGGTGAGATGGCTCAGTGGGTAAGGCACTTACCGCTAAGCCTGACTACCTGAGTTTGATCCCTAGGATCACTCGCACTGTAGGAAGAGAAAGCCATTTCTGACAAGTTGTTCTCTGACCTACCCTCACGCCATGGTGCACATGTGTGCATACGGGTACACATGAGCTTGTGCATGCACACACACATACATACACACACAAAATAAAAGTAATAAAAATATTTTTGAAAACAGGTACATGTGGAAATGGAAACCAGTGATGGAACTGTATACTTGAGGTATCTCTGTGTTGTGTCTACTATGCCTTAATAAGTAAAAATATTTAAGTCGATTCCACTATTTTAAAAGACAATCATTGTTCAGTTGAAATGTCACCACAATTGCAGGGTTTTTCAAAGACAATGAAATACAAATAAAGATATTTTCCTGGGGGATGCTTACTTTGTCTCTGTGACTATGAGGATTGGTTTTTCAGACTCAGTGGTTTATAAGCCATTTCATTGTTTATGCCTGGGCTTGATCTCATCAGTCAGGTGGGTAAGGACAGTTCATGACAACCTCATCCCTCAGTGTCCATGAGCGTGTGTTCTTGCATCCCAAAGCATCAGAAAATCCATTAGTGCCAAGGTCCCTTAAGTAAGGTAGTACAAGCCGGCATGTGACTTGCACACATTCTCCTGTATACTTTTTAATTGCATTTATTTTTATGAATGTGTATGAATGCGTGCACATGCACCTCTGTAGTTGAACTTTCTTTGGACCACCAACTCCCAAATAATAACACAGAAACTTATTAATTATAAAAACTTGGCCTTAGCTTAGGCTTGTTCCTCACTAGCTCTTAAAACTTAAATTAACCCATTTATATTAATCTACATTCTGCCATGTGGCTCGATACCTCTCCTTAGTTCCGTATCTGAATTCCTCCGCATCTTATTAGTGAATTCTCCCTCCCCCACACTTCAGATTCTTCTGAGAATTCCTATCCATGCCCAAAGTTCTACCTATCCTCTCCTGCCTAGCTATTGGCCATTCAGTTTTTTTATTAAACCGATCAGAAATTGCCCTAGGTAGATGAGGAAGTACAGACACATCTTCATACAGTGTGACCAAATATCCTGCAACACCACGGATAAATCAGCTCTCTCTTTCTACCATGTACAGCCTGGGGATCGAACTCGGGTCATTAGGTTTGTCACCCACTGAGCCATCTAGCCAGCCCCCCCCCCCTTATTTCATAGCATCTCTACACTGTGAACAATTGCTTACTGCGCCATTCAGGGAATAATGACAAGAAAAACGTCTATCTATGTTCAATACAGATAGAATTTTGAAAACTCTTTTTTAATCCATAATTGGTTGATTTTGTGGTTATGAAGAGCACATACAGAGAGCCCACTGTATGTGTGCCCCTTTTGTTCTTGGGTGACTTTTGACAAGCCTGTGGCATCTTGTGAGGAGGAGAAGATGGTAGCTTCTTCATTTCTTTCTTTTTAAGCGGGAAGCTAAAGTTACAAATACTTAGACTGTCTTTGGTCTTCACATTAGCAACTCTGTGAACAGCAGACCAGACACACCCCTGGGGAAGCAGGCTTCATCACATTTAACATCTACCACTTCAGAGTATTGCTTTTAAATATCAATAAGACATCACAGTACTGTTGTTTATTTTTAAAGACCTATGCATCCTAGATACAATTACATCAAGACAAATAAGTTTATGTTGTAGGTCCCTCAGTTACCTCTCTGGACTCAGTGTCTTCATGAGTTTAGCAAAGGACTCCTATAAATGAGCTTTCTGTGGACCACCAGCTCCTGAACATGGAGACTTCTTACTAAGTATGAAACCTTGGCCTTAGCTTAGGCTTGTTCCCAACTAGCTCTTAAAACTTACATTAATTCGTTTCTATTAATCTATATTCTGCCATGTGGCTTGTTACTGCTCCTCAGTACTGTACAGCCAACTTCTCTGCATCTCTCTGACAAATCCCCACCTCTCAGATTCTTCCCCCAAGTTCGTCTCTCTCCCCCAAGTCCCACCTATCTCTTGCCTACCTATTGGCCATTCAGCTCTTTGTTAAACCAATCAGGTGATGTCTTAGTCAGGTGAAGGAAGTACAGACACATCTTCACACAGTATGATCAAATATCCTGCAGCAGTCTGTCCCAGTGTTTCTCACAGGAGGTGTTGTTTCAGGTTAGAAAACTCTTTGTGTTAGACTGGGTGCCCCAGGCCCTATCAGTAATGATAACCTAATTACCACAACAGCCAAAATACCCCACAAAGTGATGGATACATTGAGTATCTTGATTGTGACCATGGTTTCACAGATATGTGTGTGTATGTGTATATACACATACATATGTGTGTGTGTGTGTAAAAAATAGCAATTCAATAGCCAGACATAGTAGTACACATCTTTAACCCCAGCACTTGGGAGGCAGAGGCAGATGGATCTCTGAGTTGGAGGATAGTCTATTCTACATAGTGAGCTCCAGGACAGTTAGAGCTACATAGTGAGACCCTTTCTTGAAAAAACAAAACAAAAAAAAATAGCAATTCATATATTGATTAAGCTCATTTGAGGATGTGGGTCAGGGTAAGTGACCAGCACAGGCTCTGGCTGGAAGCAACTGAACCATTCTGAGGTCTCTAGTATCTCTAAATCATGAGTTTACCTCCATCCTAGAGAACTAATTGCTTGGAGTGACAAGCTTTTTAATTTATTTTTAACACGATTTTATATGTATTGCCATTTTCCTACATATTTGTCTGTGTACTACTTGCATGCTTGATGCCCTCTGAGGCCAGAAGAGGAAAAAGTCAGATCCCTTGTAACTTGTGTTAGAGGTGGTTGTGAGCCACCATGTTGGTGATGAAAATTGAATCTGGGCCTCTGCAAGAGCAGCTAATGTTTTTAACCACTGAGCCATCTCTCCAGCCCCTGACAAGCTGTTTTAATTTACCTCCACTCTGAAGCAACAGAATCGGTTGCCCTTAGCAACCAAATGCATTGTGTTCCTTTTTATTTTGAAATTGCTCAAAGCTATTTTTAGATGTCATGTATTTATTCTACGGATCATTTCATTTTGTAGATAGGAAAAGGCCTGGACATTTAAGATCTGAGGGATATATAACAGGGCCTGTCCGGTCTCTGGTTACATGGTCTTCCAAAATCAAAGACAATAAGTAAAAAACCATGAGCATCCAGCACCCTGATGGGATGCTCTAGATAAGTTTTCATTACTGGTGGGATAGAGAAGGAAGAGTTTTTATAAGATTTGTACCATAAGATCATGAACCTGAGGTGGCAATGGAAAGCAAAACTTAGGTACCAGCTATAAACTAAGTATGGTTTTATTTATTTGACATATAATGTGTACAATTATAATTTTAGCTGACTTTTTTTTGAGACACAGTCTCACTGTATAGCTCTGGCTGTCCTGGATCTCACTCTGTAGACCAGGCCGGCCTTTAGCTCATAGAGATCCGACTACCTCTGCCTCCTGAGTGCTAGGATTAAAGCATACTTGGCTACTTTACTCTTATTACCTTTCACACAGAAAGAGAGAGAGGAGAGGGGGGGGATGCTGTGGGAACTCCTTCAGATACTGAACCACTTTGGGCGTGGCCACATAACTATGATATTGTAGATTATAATAAAATAGTCCCATAGAGGGGGAGGGAGGGAGGAAAAAAAGAAATGCTCTTGTCATATGATGTAATTAACTGAGAAATAGATGGTAAGAGCAGGACCTGAGCCCAGGTGACTGACTCCGAAGCTCTTCTCTCTCTTTCTCTCAGAGTCACACTGCTCTGGGGAAGGGTTTCTGGCCTCTTTGCCCATGAAAAGCTTTGCTTCCCCGTCTCCACTATAGGAAACGCTGTCACTGATGATGGTCTAGGCTGACAGCTATGTTTCCGAAGCTGAGAATAAAGTGTAAACATCGTCCCATCCTTGTGAATTACCTGGCTGAACACAGTAGCCTGTAACCCAGCAATGGAGAAAAAGAGTCAGGGGAATCCGTGAGGTTCTGTGGCCAGCTGGCATAGCTGCATAGATTCAGTCTTAGTAAGAGACCTTGTCTCAAATAAAGGGAAGAACAATTGAGGAAAGACGCCACATGTCAGCATTTGGCCTCTACATCCATGTGTATGCATGCACACACATACACATATGTGCACATGAAAACACTCACATGTGCACACAACCACATAACAAGTACAAGTACACAACGCACAAAATATTTTTCCAAGGGGAACAATGTTCACCTCGTCTACCTTGAGCTGCAATGCTGTATATGCACATATATTGTGTGTATGCATTTGTTCCTGTCTGTCTCGTTCCCAAGGAAACGTAAGACTATCTATTTGATACCGTTCAGGACTTGAGCATAGTAATCAAGTTGCTATTCCCTAGGAAACTTCTTATAATTAGCGGAAGCCGAGGTGAACAACACGAGAAGCTCAGAATCAACCAAAAGCAAAGCAAGCTAATGCAGCAGCGTAAATGCAGCATCCAGCTTCTTACGTGGACGTGCTGGCCAAAGAATGAAGGGAAGTGATGAAAGGAGCACGGGGCGTTTCATCTTACCTCTGACTGCGGGAGGAGCCTGCCCTAATAGAGTGCACAGCTTTGATGGCTGGAGCTAGAAAGCCATAAGCAGGAGCCTGAGACATAAGAAATAGGCCACACTCTGAGCCCATGACAGCAGCCTCCTTCCAAGCAGCCATTGGGATTCTTTCTACTTGCTAACAGTCGAGAGGGAGGAGGTCAGAGTTCATATTGACTCTCCTGGCTTTTAACTCTTATTTCTCCTTGGCTGACATTTGTAAATTATTACATGTCACATAAATTCTGAAGTCATCCCAAGGGACATACGGCTGAATGCATTTCCCCTCATAAATTGCAAAATGTGGATGGAGGAAATGTTTGGCTGTGTTGGCAGGCCATCATGCGTGATTAGGGATATTCAGCCATGCTTGCTTAGGGATACAACCATTCATAAATTGAAAGTGGTGGCACATACCTGAAGCTCAGCACTGACGAAGCTAAAACAAGGGGATCAGCAGTTCAAGGTACTTTGTTCTACGTAGTGAATTTTAGGCCAATTTGCATTTCAAAGTGAATATCTGTTTCAAACCCCAAAGGGAGGGGCTAACAAGATGGCTTCATTAGTAAAGGTGTTTGCCACACAAGCCTGTCACCTTGAGTTCAACCACTGGAACCCACATAAAGATGGAAGAAGAGAACCAACCCCATAAATTGTCATCTGACTTCATATATATGCTATGCTAAATGCATACACATATACACATCATTTGTGTGCACACAAACACACACAATAACAATGATAATGATAACAATAATAATGATAATAATAATAAAATTAAGTTTTTTTAAACCTCAAAGAGAAAAACAGCCCAGTGACCATTTATAAGCAATTTACTTTGAGATAGAGATTGACAGTTCTTTCCTCCAGATCATAAACTATTTTAAAAATGATTTCACATGAGGGCTGGATAAATGGTTCAGGAGCTAAGAACCCTGGTTCGATTCCCAGCACCCACATGACAACTCGTAACTCCTTAAGTCCAGTTTCAGAGGATCTGAACTGCACCCTCTTCTAGTCTCCGAGGGCACTGCACACATGTGGTGCACAAACATACATTCAAATAAAACACTCATACACATATAATCGAAATAAATAGATCCTTTAAAAATTATTTCAAATGTTCCTAGTTAAAGACACTTATCCAGTATCCAAAATTTGCCATGAAGAAGTACTTTAATTGGTCCAGATGGGGCTCAGGGTCTCATTAGAACGTTATTATAATGTGATGTCATTAGAAAGTGTGATAATTTTCCAAGGAAGGAAAAGCGGGGAGAGGAAGAATATCTACTATACCCCACAATTGGCAGGGAAGGCCTGTGTGGAGTGTCCCATCAGCATGTCATGTGTCTACCCCAGGGCCATTGGCCATTGTGATACCCACGAGTAGAGGGTATTTGTTTTCCCTAGAGATAAAATTAGCCCAGGAATAATAGAGCTAGGATTTGAAGCCAAAATTGTCTTTGCTAATGTTCTTTCTCTGTGTCTTCCTTATGACTGAACTGCAGTGAAGGTAGCAATCTGACCCCGGCACATCACTACCCAGACTTCAGGTTTAAGACCTATGCTCCACTGGCCTTCCGGTACTTCCGAGAACTCTTCGGTATCAAGCCTGATGATTACTTGGTAAGAGCCTATCATTTTCCTTTCTACAGAATGCATGGTACTATCTTGAACAGCAGCAGTGGCAAGTGACTGTCTCTTAGAAACCTCGGGAACATAGCAGACGTTCCAAGTCTTTTAATGTTTACATATTTGGCTTCAAAAATGCAGATAGCTATAAAAATTGGCTGTGTGGTTAATATTTAAATAACTGAGGTATTACTATTTTGGGTAATTACCCTAACAGATACCTTATAATTGATTTAAAAGACTTGGGAGTTTTACTGAGTAGATTCTGTTTGATGGTCTTGTCTCAGACCTGCCTTGGCCCACAACCATGCACCTTGACCTGAAATTTCCCTGGTTTTGTTCTCCACACCTCCTCTGCAGTCCTTTCACTCTCTCCCTGCCCCTCTCTTCTGATTTTTCAAGACAGGGTTTTTTTTCTGTATATCCCTGGCTATCCTGAAACTTGCTCTGTAGATCAGGCTGGCCTCGAACTCACAGAGATCCACCTGCCTCTGCCTCCCGGGTACTGGGATTAAAGGTGTGCGCCACCACTGCCCAGCCCTGCAGTCTCTTTTTAAGCATATTTTCACATGTACATAGGCCTACTCTGGCCTCAGCTGTCTCTTCTCTCTGTCTTCTCTTGGGCACAGCAGCAGCAACACACACAACAGCCTCTGTGTGATGCATAATGCCACTCTCAGGTTTGTCTCATTACCATTCAGAGGGCCACAGCCCAGTTTTTGTTGAGAGGGGTTGGCTTACCTCATAATTTGATCGCTCTTAACACCTAGTGGCTTTTCAAAAACTGTTTTTAAAGGAGCAATAGGAAGGATGCCAGCTAATATTCACTGTTTTCCCATTCTGGATGCTCTCAGTAAGACTCTGGTGAGATCTGGAGTGGTGCTTTTCAGGGGTGGTACGGCAGGCAGTGTTTGTCACTGGTGATAGAATGTTCTGAATGTATCTTACAATATGGATAAGACATAAAGAATGAAGTTCAAAACTGGTATCTGTTCCATTCTAATGAAAACCCATCTCTTTAGTTGGTACTTAAGAAAATAATGATTTTAACCATTTATTTGTGTATGTGTGTACATGTATGATGTTTGCAAGCATGTATTTCTGTGTGAGGCCATGCACATGCCACAGTGTATGTGTGTGTGTGTGTGATGTTTACACACATGTATTTCTGTGTGAGGCCATACACATGCCACATGGTATGTGTAGAGGTCAGAGAACAACCCTGAATGGAGAAGGGTCTTTTGTCTGCCCCTGTGCTATGTTCTAGTTGCTCTGCACTAGTTGGCCAGTGAGCCACTGGGGTGTTCTCCAGTATCCTTGAAGGAGTCTGGGGTTAAGAGACAGACACCCCTGCCCTTGGCTTTTAAATGGATACCAGGGAGCCAGACTCAGAGCAACAGGGTTATTGGCAGCTCTTTTACATCTCAGAAAGTATTGATTTCTTCCCAGTGACATAAGATGCAGGACTAAGTCTCTGCAGAGCAGTGATGGTTCTTATCAAGGTTCTGGGCATCCTGGCCTCTGCATGTCCCAGTGGTTCTTTTTGCCCCTCTGTCCCTCTAAAATACTAGCACCTGTCCCTGTCACTCCCAACTCAAGCACATGTGCCTGTTCTGGAGGCATGTTAGGGAGCATTCTTGGGTCTCTGATCATTTGTTAATAACTGAAGGTCACCGCCTCTCAGAAAATATGTTTAGGGAACCCAGTGGGGTTTCATAATGAAAAGGGCAAGGTCACTCTTGTCCCTTGGGCCGTACACTAGAAACTAGTGGCTTTTCCTTCTGGACATCTCTGAACGTCTGACCAACCATAGAAACACCACAGCAATTCACAGCACTGTTAATACAGACATCTATCACAGCCCTGGTATAATGTCACAAGATGGGTGCTCATCTCAGCCCTGCTGTATCCATTGCCTCACAGCCTGGGAAAGCTCACTCTGCTCATTTCCAATCACACACAGTTGCTGTCTTTGGGAAAGTTCTTTTCTGAACAACTTCCCATATAAGTTACCCACATTTCTTAAACGGGTCTTTAAACCAGAAAGTATTCTTCATAGAGTAGGAGAACTTAGAAAGGAGTCTGGGAGACTATGCCAATGGCTTCAAAAGTCTTTGTCTATCTACCTCGTCTCCAGATGTTCAGGAGACTTTCCACTAGTCCTAGCTTCCTCACCCACCAAGTCACAGACAGCAAGCATAGTCCCCAGGTAGCCTTTCTCCACCCATCACATGGCGATGGTCCATCCTAAAGAACACACCCTAAAGAAGTCCAGTCCATCTCGCGAGGCACATTTTGGAGCCATTAAGCTCAAATAAAGCACAGAAGACAAATGGGCATGTCTTAGAAAGGTCTCTGTAAAGAAAGAAAGGATGTGACACAAATACCACGTCCTGGCATCTGTCAAGTGGGGCTATTGACACCCACACCGTGAAGATGTATGGCTGTAAGCAGGGGAAGACAGAAGAGACCGTTAATGAGTGATTGCCAGCTCCATAGATTTGAAATTGCATCCCTATTGGTTTCGTGCTGTCATGTCTGGATTTCTGCCAGAATTATTGTGTCTATGTCCTTAGTTTCATTAAAATTCACCAGGTGCTTGCTGATTGCAAGTTTCAGGTCTATGCATGTATAATTTGGCTAGGGAGGCAACAGGATGAGGCGCTTCCAAGTGCACAGCCCTGTGAACTTGTCCTCATTTGTTCCTAGATGAGCATCTCCCACCCAAGAGGCCCTGGGCATGTCCCTCTCTGCTGCAGGGACAAGCTGCTTGCTCTTTCCTTCCCCTCCAGATTTTCACAAATCCAATGTAACTCATAGGAGTCACTCATAGGAATTTTTTAGGCTTACCTCCACCAGTAAGAGTGAAAGCAAATTGAGTATTGTACACCATCAGGGGAGTAGGAGGCGAGTTCATCTGTGCCATGTGGTACAACTTTACATTGTTAGCTTGCCTTGGCAGAGCCCCATTGAGATATACCTTCTTTCCGGTGGGTATACCAGGGAAGCCTTACAGAAAACCGAGAGGAGAAGATGCTCACATCCGAGCGGCTTCCCAAAGGAAGCGTGCCTGGGAGGCATGTCGACCCCAGGAGTGCACATGGAGACCTGTTGATCACAGCTGGTTAAATTCTCTGTGTCCTTTAGAATCAGCTTTCAGAAGTTGCTGAGAACATGGGAATGAATCTCTAGAGTTCTGGAGTGGAAATCATATTCCCATCTAGTGTCCTAGTCTCGGTCACGTACGTGCCGATGGTGTGCCATCAGTGATGTTAATTCAAAACGTTACCAAAATAGGACAATTGCCTATCAATAGTCTTTTACAAATTACCTACTGAAAGAGTATCTGACAGAGAACTGATCAAGTTGCCCCCATAATAGGTCAGTGCTTATAGAGTATTGATACTTTACTGGGAGAGAGATTTAGGTCTGAATCTAGGTTTTTCCAGACAGATTTTTCTCTCTTTTGTTTTAAACAATAGTTTTATTGTGAATTTCATGCAATGTATTGTGAATATAGTCACTCCCTCCCCAGCTCCTCCCATAAATACCTTTCTGCCCTCCCCTTCCTACTCACCCAACTTTGAGGTGTCCCCGTGCCCCGTTTAGTTTCTACTACCCAACTCCTCTTTGGAGTAGGGTCCACCCTGCAATGTGGTTGACCTACCAGGATGATCATTAAAGAGAACTGAATCTCCCTCTCCTAGCAACCATAAAATGCCAGTGATTCCCTAGCTAGCAGTGGGGTTTCTTGTCTGTTTCCCTGCTTTATGCTAAGATTTTTGTTTATCTTGAGACTGTGTGGGTCTCATGTGTGCTTCTAGGCAGATTTTCTGATATTGCCCCATGATTTCTCTATTTCCTCTTTCTGTTCTTTTATACTCTAATAATTTTCATTCCTACTCATGGGGAGATCTATGGGCAATTGAGTTGCAGTGAATAAAGTCAGAATTTCTAGAGAGTCTGGGATCTGACTTCATTTTTCATAAGAGCCTGGGATCCACAGCAGGGTCTTGCATTCGTGATTATATAAGACTCAACCTTTTTCTTTCTTCTGTCAGGATGTCAGAATTGTATTTGGTGATAACATCTCATAGGTGTTTATCTAAAGTGCATGCTGGGTAGAGCCAGTTCTTCCTTGCCCAGAGAAAGTGTGCACTAAAGGCTTGGTACCATATTCAACTACATATCATCATGTAATAAAACTTTTAAATTATTATTAATTTTAAATTATTGTTAATGGTTGTAATAAGAAGTTACTCTGCCAGGTGTCTCAAGAGCATTCATCTTAAAGTATTTCAGCTGCTTTCAAAATTAGTGGCTTTTTTTGTTTTTTGGTTGTTTTTTTTTTTTCTTTTTTTTGAGATAAGTTCTCACAGTGTAGCCTTGACAAGCCTGGAGCTGTCTTTGTAGACCATCTGGTCTTGAACTCACAGAGACCCACCTGACTCTGCCTCTTAAGAGCTGGGATTAAAGACATGTACCACCATACCCACTCAGATTTTTATGTTCATTTTGGAGGATTTCCTGAACCTCCAGCTTAGTCACTCAGTGTCACATAACTTATAAGGAGAAGAGCCACAGGTTTACAAACACCAATTAATCCACTCATGCCCTGTCCACTGCACCCCCCAATCCATGGGAATACTTTGCTTACACACATGACAGGGCATGGCATGCTTCCTCTTGATTAAAGAAGTTTCTTGTCTACAGTCTGATGGCTATTGTGTTTTCCCAACCTCTCTTCAGCATGCAGGTGAGGACTTTTTTGATGCTTAGCAAGAGTATCAAGAGGCTAGGCCAGCTTGGAATGGCCAGCATTCATCCTTGGCTATACAGCAAGACTTTTTATCAAAATAAAATAAAAGCCAGTTGAGAGGGGGTGAAAGATAGGAGTTGCCAGTGACTTAGAAATAAACACTTCTTTCTTCTTGCTTCTTCCTCTTCTTCCATAAATGTATTTCCCTTGCCCATGATGCTGTCAAAGCAAGATGATGTAAAAGGTGACATCTACAAACTGCCTTAGTCATTTCTATTAGTCTTTGTCTCTCTGTCTTTCTTTCTGTGTCTCTGTTTCTCTCTCCTCAACTCCCTCCCCATTACTTGCTTTCTTTCCTGTGTTGGGAAACTAGATATTTACAAAAAGCTTTAAGGAGTTTTCAACCTTGTTTTTAGCTACCTACATCTTCAAGATATGATTCCATGCATTGTGACACTATATTAAACAGAGAAGTGTAGTTCTGGGAAGGAGATGCATACTCATGAGCCAATGGAATAAGATAATGAGTAACCAAGGGAATAAGAGGTCAGAAATAAACTGTCACATCTTCTGCAGGTTGATTTTTCAACAACAATGCAACACACACACACACACACACACGACTGTCTCTTCTATTAATTGTGTCGGGGAAACTGGTTGTTTGGGTCCTGAAAAGATAGCTTAGTGGTTAAGAGCACTGGCTGTTCTTGCAGAGGACCTAAGTTCATTCCTGGCACCTACTTGACACCTTACAGCCGTCTGTAACACCAGTCTCAGGGGATCCGTCACCGTCCTCTGACCTTCACAGGTACTATATGTATGCAATGCACAGCCATGCATTCATGCAAAACACTCGTACACATAAAATAAAAGTAAAACAAAATATCAAAAAGAACCTGGTTATCCTCATGCAAGAAAGTGAAGCCAGACCCTTATCTCAAGCTGTAGCTAAGGATGTAACTCAATAGTAGAACATTGCATGAAAACTCAGTTTCCACCCCCAACACTACAGAAATACAGTGAAAAGGCCTGGAGTCTAGAGTTCATGTCACATTTGAGAAGATGAGAATAGAGCTTTGGGGAAGACCTGATGAGTGAGTCTCCTGGGAAGTGGCGCTGAGGAGCCGTGGGAAAAGGTGATGCAATGAAGGTGAAGATCAGATTTACATTTAGAAAGATCCCTGGTTTCCCGAGGAGAAGGCACTAGGTGGGGTAAGAGTTGCAGTGGAGCCCAGGAGCATGCCCTAGAGACCAGACAGAGGTTGATAAAAATCACTGAACCTGGGGTATTGGCAGGAGATAGCTTGTGAAGAAGGCAGGCAGGATCACGCATTTAGATACTGATGAGGAAATAGGAAGTATCAAGGCTAGTCGCCAAGGTTTTGGCCTGGGGAACAAGACAAATAGTGTTTCACCCCGAAGATAAGGCAGTAGAGGAAAGGCAAAAGGTAGAGGCCCATGATGTAGAGATGTGATTTTCTGCTCTGTGGGGTGTACCCTGTTAAAGGGCCCGTACCTGGCTGAAAGGAGGGAGCAGAGACTGGAATCCAGCCCATCTTCTACTCACCACCCTTATATTCTGGCCAAGAGCTAGATCTGCCATGGTTAGAAGAAAAAATCCTTCTCATTACAACAACAAAATAAAAGCCATATGATTTTTGTTCGTCTCTTTTTGAGACATAGTCTTTCTATGTAGTGGAGCTCACTGTCCTGGAACTCACTATGTATACCAGGCTTGCCTTGAATTCCCAGAGACCCCAGAGTGCCACCATGCCCAGCAAAGCCATGCAATTTAATCATAGCAGCTTGTCACATGTAAAGTATTGAGTTATAACCAAGTAGCAGTATCAATTATAACGAGACACACCTGTAGCCCGGGAGTCCTGAGATGGGGATGTCACATCATCCTCTGTAAAGTCAGTGGCAGTGGAGAGTGTTCCCTGGGGGAGCAGAGGAAAGAGAAGAGAGAGGTTCTGTGTTGAAGTGATGCCTATGCGTGGGCGCTCGCCCTTCAGCTGGGGCTTTATGGGCATGCTGCGGACAGAGCATCTTCTGTGCATTCCTGTTTAAAGATCTCACAAGGAAGACTGGCCAGTTTGTCTAGCCTAATTATTTAATTTATTAATTTGTTAATTATTTTATTTAATGAGCTTCAAACCAATGAGAGACTGTCTCAAAAAAAACTGGGCAGCATTCTTGAGGATGGTACCCAAGATTGTTCTTTGACTGACACACATACATATGCACACATACACACACCACACACACATACATGCATGCATACACTTAAAGCAAGGGTACTTTCACCACGCATGGTAGCATAGGCCTATAATCACAGCACTGGTGAAGTGGAGGCAGGAAGAGCATCAATTTGAGATCATCTTGACCTACATAGAGAGACCCTATCTCAAACAAAAAGTAGACTTTAATTTTGGATGTGTTTGGTGTATCCATGTCTACATGTTTTTGTATACACGTTTATATGTGCAGCCACATATATGAAGGGGTCAGTGTCAGATGTTTCCCTGTGCTGTTCATCTCTGTCTATTTTAAGACAAGACCTTTCACCAAATGGGAGTTCACTGATACTGCCTGATTCTGCAAGACCAGTTGGCTTTGACACTCCGGGGATCTGTGTTCCTATCTCAGCCACCCAGTACCAGGTGCAAACCATCTCACCCAGCTTTCTACATGACTGCTGATCATCCAAATACAGATTCCCATGCTTTCAAATACTTTGCCTAGTTACTTTCTCCCCGGCCCCAAAAGTTTGCTTTAAATGTTTGCCTAGGAATGGACATTATGGCTCATTGGAGAACATCTACCAAGCCTGACAAGGTGCTGGGTTCAGTCCAGCACTATGAATACATAAATAAGGATTTATATAAATATGCACATACATACACAAACTGATTTTGTGTGTGTGTTTACTCTTTTTTTTTTTAACTTTTTCAGTACTCCATCTGTAGTGAACCTCTGATAGAACTGTCCAATCCTGGAGCCAGTGGATCCTTGTTTTTTGTGACCAGCGATGATGAATTTATCATCAAAACCGTTCAGCACAAGGAAGCAGAGTTCTTGCAGAAGTTGCTGCCGGGATATTACATGGTAAGGGGCTGCTCATAGCTACAGTTTCTGCCTTGGGATTTATTCCTTTCTTTGGAGGGCTTTGTTCCTGCAGGCTTTCCTTCCTTTGCATTTAGACTATGTTGTCGCATTCCTTGGATAGATTTTAGAAGTAATAACCAGAGGCCAGCAAGATAGCTCAGTGGGTTAAAAGCATTTACCACACAAACCTGGTAAACTGAGTTCAATCACCAGGACTCTCATGGTAGAAGGATCCGCAAGATCGTCCTCATGTGTGTGCCCACAAATCATATACATATATACATGCTAACAATAATAATAATAATTTTTGATTCTAAGAAGTGATAGCCAAACTTAGTAGTGCACACCTGTTATCCCTGCATTTGGAAGGCCTAGATAGAAGGATCATGATTTCAAGGCCATCCTGGAATACACTGAGAGACCCTGTATCAAAAGAGAAAATGGTATAAGTGAGAGCCGAGTCCTGAAGCATAGTTGTTGTCATGGTCCTAGGTTTCGGTGCAGCTCAGTCATCACCTCACTGTGGCCCTGGTAAGCGAAGCTGCTGCTCAGCCTTTGCTCCCTTGTCCTTTAGAAGCTGGGAAACAGTGTCTTTATAGTGATCAAGGAAGGGATAGGAAGTACTGCTCTGTGTACCCAGCAGCAGTCATTATGTCAATGGTGACATTCATTGACTATCTGTGCCTGGTTAAGCAAGGCTTTGAGAATCGCTCCCATTCAGTCCTTTAATCCTTAGAGCGACCTTAGACACCATAGTTGTTGCCAGAGCATAAATAAGGCAATGATAAACTGGGGGGGGGGAAGGTAAGTGACTCAGAGAGAGAGAGAGAAAGAGAGAGCGAGTTGCAGAAGTCAGCTACCAGAGGCTGCATCCCAGCTCCTACACTGTACACCAGCACCTGATCTATACATGCTGCATGCCAGAATTCAGGACCATCGGTTGAACAGGCTGTCTTAGTTTCTTTTCTATTGCTGTGAAGAGATACTATGACCAAGGCAACTCTTATAAAAGAAAACATTTAATTTTGGGAGCTGGCTTACACATGTAAAGGGTTAGTCTGTGTTCATCATAGTGGGAAGCAGATAGGCTTGGCACTGGGACAGTAGCTGAGAGCTTTATATTCTGATCTGCAGGCAACAGAGAGAGAAAGAGGGAAGGAGAGGGTCTGGCATTGACTTTTGAAACCTCAAAGCCTAAGCCCCAGTGACTTGGCCTCTGCAAAAAGGCCACATTCTAATAAATAAATAAATAAAGGCACGCATGGGCTCTACGTTTATCAATCTCTAAGGGTTCCTAGAAGCCAGGCATGATGGCTTCTAATCAAGCACTTGAGGGACTGAAGCAGAATTACTCTAAGTTCAAGGCCAGTAATTTCAGTCAACTTGTACTTCAGAATAAGACACTGTCTCAAAGGGGGATGGGGAGTAGAGACATGTAAAATATGAGGGAGCAAGAGTCCTCTCTCTAGGAATAATAGAGGAGGAGCCCTGCCATTATTGGCCCTTGTCACAACTGTGTTGGAATCTCAGGGTGACTTTGTGAGAAGTCTCTGGGACAGAGGAGAGTGTATGCAATGTTCTTATGACACAATTGACAATGAGAGAAGATCTTCAAGAAGATAAGTCAGGGGCTGGAGAGTTGATTCAGTGGTTAAGAGTACTTGCTGATCTTCCAAAGGACCTAAGTTTGGTTCCAGCAGTCAGTTGTCTATAACTCCAACTCCTAGGGATCTGGCAACTTCTTCTGGCCCCTGAGTGTGTGTGTGTAATAAAATTTTAATTAATTAAAATTGTAATAAAAATTAAAAATGAAACTCTAAAATGCTTAAATCTTTCAAAACAAATGTTCATACATCTGTCTGATCTGAGAGTGTGGCTGAGATGGGAGGGGAGGATCAGCAAGATGGCAGCAGAGGTGGGGAGGGGAGGGTGCAAATATGACCCAGTTCTGATGACGATGTGTGTGCACACGCAAGTGCTATAGTGTGTTCTTGCTTCTGTTCTGTTCCTGTGATAAAACACTTGAACCAAAAAACAACTCGGAGGGGAAAGAATTTATTTGGCTTACACTCCCAGTCATAATCCATCATTGAGAGAAGGCTGGGGAGGAGTCGAGGCTGGAACCTGGAAACAGGAACCCAAAAGATTGTTGCTTGCTAGCTTGCTTACATTTCTCTTATAGTCCAGGATCACCTGCTTGGGAATGGTAACACCCACAGTGAACTAGGTCCTTCTACATCAAGACAATTCCCTACAGACATGAAACAGGCCGATCTCATCTAGAGAGTTCACCTGTGGAAGCTTCCCTACCTGACTCCAAGGTGTGTCAAATTTACAATTAAAGCTAAAGGAACTCAGTGAAATCCATTACTTTGTATACTATTTTAAAACATTAACAAAAAGTCCTTTGTAAAAGGAGAGCAATGTGAACAAAACCACAAATTTTTATTTAAACATTATAAAAGATGTGAGACAATGACAATACATATATTTTTCTTGAACTTGCTAATGTAAAGTGAGTGCCAGTGCCAAGCAAGCATGCTGGTCTATCTGTGATCCCAGCGCATAAAAGGTGGAAGCAAGATCCCCAGAGCAAACAGGCTGGCTAGACTAGCAGAATCCATGAGCTCTGGGTTGAAACAAGAGACCCTGCCTCAAAATATAAGGTAGAAAGTGATTGAAGAAGACACCCAATATGAACATATGACCTCCATCTGCACACACACACACAGGTGCCCACATGCATACAGACACACACAAGCAGGTATATACCAAGCACACACATACATACAAACACACACACAAAACCATACACACACAAGAAGGAAGACAAAGTACCAAAAATCTATAAAGTGGTAGGTAGTGTTGCAAATCTGATCTAATGGACCAGTGAGGTGCGCCAGAGGGTAAAGGTGGTTGCCACCAGCCTTGCATCCTGAGTCAGATCCCTGGAACCCATACAATGGAAGGAAAGAACTCATTTCTCTAAGTTGTCTTCTGATCTACACATGTTTGTCATGGCATGTACATTCCCACTACCACCCCACACACAGATAAGAAATAAATAAAATGAGATTCTTTTAAAGCAGTGTGTGGTATAACTATTTCAACGGATGTATCAATGGTATCCAGAAGTAGACCCATGTGTGTTTTGACAGTATGATTTTTTTCCCCTAGGATGGATTTAAACTCAATAGGGAAAGCCTATTTAGCTATCTACTAATGGAAATTATATTCCTATATCAGATCTTTCACATACATAAAATTTATTGCTTATGAAGTAAGGCCAAATATAATGGCAGAAATTATTAAAAAGTTGGAGAAAATAGAAACTTAAAACCTTGAGCTACCAAAAAAATACTTTGCTAAACAAAAGCATAAGAAATAAATAAATGTGACGTGGACAAAGGACAGAACATTTTATATAACAAAAATAATAGGCATAAAATTTATGTGAACACATAGAATGATATAAAGAATGAAAACAGTTGTTTTCCTTAAATTGGGGGATCGAAGGGAGAATTGGGGCCAATGGGACTGTTTCTCCTTCCACCATGTGATTCCCAGGGACCAGACCTGGGTTGTCAAGGCTTAGCAGCAACTGCCTTTACCCACTAAGTAAAGTACCACCATCTTGATGATCCGTTGTATCACATTCTTTGCTATATGCCCTTTAGTGAGCTATTTAAATGTTCCACTTACTCTTAAAATGCATCAAGAATGGGTATGCATGCTGTCTAGTTTTGTGTCAACTTACATGAGCTGGAGTTATCTGAAAGGAAACAACCTCAATTGAGAAAATGCCTCCATAAAATTCAGTTGTAAGGCATTTTCTCGATTAGTGATTGTTGAGAGGGCTCAGCCCATTGTGGGTGGTGCCATCCCTGGGCTGGTGGTCTTGGGTTCTATAAGAAAGCAGGCTAAGAAAAACATGATGAGCAAGCCAGTAAGCAGCACCCCTCCATGGCCTCTGCATCAGCTGCTGCCTCCAGGTTCCTGCCCTGCTTGAGTTCCCTCACTCCCTGCTTTTGATGATGAACTATACAGAAGTGTAAGTCAAATAATGCCCCCCCAGTTGCTCTGGTCATGATGTTTTATCATAACAATAGCAACCCTAACATAGACAGTGTGTATTCTCTATTTTTATAACAAAAAGTCCATATTCTAGGAGAAAAATATTTACACCATATAGAAGAAGAAAATTATAGAAACCCAGGATGGATCAAGAACCACAACAGTGATGAAACACAGGAGGAATGGGCAGATGATATAAGCACAGAATTATCTTTGAGGTAGCCAAAATGTATCAAGGACAGTAACTTTCTAGAATAGCCAGTGACGCTCAGCTTTTTAAAGCTGTAGTTTTCATCAGCCTTGCCTAGAAAGATACTGGCATCTAGTAGCGTCTGGTACAGGAGAGAGTGATAGGAATGTGTGGTCTTACAGGCATCTTGCAAATCGATCTCACAGTTTAGGAAGACAGTTTTGCAAGCAGGATTAAGTTTTAGACTGTTTATCATTTACTCCCTACCAATTAATTTTCTCCTTAGCTACCTTGGAGAATAGTCACTAGCAGTACCCGTCAGGTCCTTGCCTGTGCTTAGTTGAAGTGAATTTGGAGCATTATGTCCATGTTTAATTGAGCTTTTACAGCTGTGAGTTTAGAATGGTTATGTTGCTATTCCAAGAGCAGATTTAGAAAGAAATTAGAGACAACAGAGACACTTGTGCATCTGTCCATTCTAGCTGTTCATCAACAGAGGAACAGATAAAGAAAATGTGGTGCACATACACAATGGGACTTCTTTTCAGCCACAAAGAGGAATGAAATACTGTCATTTATGGGGAAACAGTGCAGCTGGAGGTAATCATATTAAGCAAACTGAGTCAATCCCAGAAAATATCACATCTCTCATTTGTGACTCTTAGATGCATAAAAATCATGTATGTAGGGACATTGAGATGACTTGTTAGGTGAAGACACCTGCCACCAAGCCCGATGTCCTACGCTCAATCCCTGGGACCCACGTGGTGGAAGAGAAACGCAACTTCCAGGCACAAGTTTTGCTCTCACCTACGTTCACGCCATGGCATGTACACACCTGCATGTTCCCACACAAATAAATGGAAATGTCATTTTAAAAGTTTGAGGAACCAGTTGGTTATCCAGTACCAAGTGGTCATCCTCAAAGGCATACATACAAGCAGTGTAATACAGAGCAATTTTTTCCTTTTTTTCTTTTTCGTTCTAGAATTTAAACCAGAATCCAAGGACTCTTCTGCCAAAATTCTATGGACTGTATTGCATGCAGTCAGGGGGCATCAACATCCGCATTGTAGTGATGAACAACGTTTTGCCGCGTGCCATGAGGATGCACCTGACCTATGACCTAAAAGGCTCCACCTACAAGCGAAGAGCATCCCGAAAAGAGAGAGAGAAACCCAACCCCACGTTTAAGGACCTGGATTTCCTGCAGGACATGCACGAGGGGCTGTATTTTGATACAGAAACATACAATGCCCTTATGAAGACACTGCAGAGAGACTGTCGGGTAAGGAACTGTCTCTGGATTTCTTTTGAAGTAATCTCGATCGTGAGAGCTGTGCCTGCTGTGTGCAGATAGCATAGACATGAGAAAGGGCCACAATGGACATGGGGAGTCCAGTCTTTCCCTGCTGACCCAGGCTCTCCGGATCTCAGAGGAAATGGTGGATGATAAGGGAATGACCTGGGGTCTGTGAACACTTCTTTGTTGGTTCTTATAATAAGCTCTGTCAGCTTTCTTTGAAAATGCAATGAGAACTTTTCCTTTTCCTTCCTCCCTGGGGTGGGGAAGGTAGTTGAAAAGGAAATGAAATTTAGATTTAATGCAGAAACCAGCAAGAGAAGCCATATTCAGATCTTGGATGAAATGGGATTTTAACTGAGGAGATACGTTTAGAGAAAATGTACTTAGTGGGATTAACGGGGGGCTCCCTGGAGACCCACTGTGAGCTGAGCCTTGATGGACAAACACTGCGCATTGGCTGCAACTGTCCTGTCTGGAGGCAAGGGGCTCCCTGGAAGGGCGATTGTCAGAGGTGAGAAGGGGTTGCCCAGCTGTGGTGCACACACCCTATTACATCACTATGTAAATACATGTGGCCAAAGCCCCAGGGGAATTGTTTGCATGTGGTGAAAGTGAGTAAAAACCCCTTCTGGAGAGAAATGAAGAGACAATTGTAACTGGAGGCTGAGCTTGCGATTCCCAGCTGCCCAGTCCCGAGTAATCACACAAATTTAAATTAATATTCCAGACTGTTTGGCCTATTAGCTCAGGCGATTATTAACTAGTTCTTACAACTTAAATTAACCCATTTTTACTGAACTGTATTTCCATGTGACTGTGGCTTACCCGTAATGTTATGGCATCTTACCCCTTTGGTTGCTACATGGCGTCTCCCCAACTCCACTTTCTTTTTCCCTGTATCTGTTTGGATTCTCCCCCCCCCACACACACACACCGGCTGTATTCTGCCTGGCTATTGGGCAAATCAACTTCTTTATTAACCAGTGGTAATAAGACATATTCATAGCATTCAAAAGGGTCTCCCACATCATATAATCCTGAAAAATGATGATGATTTAATAAATATACACCCCAGAAATAATCTTGGGATGCCTGATCCGGGGGAACTTGGGAAGTCTAGTCAGGCCAGTTAGTCATCTTGAGCATAGCTGGGTTGGGCAGCATGATGGTGCAGGCTGGGGCCTAGGCTTTGCCAAGGCTTCCTAGGTAACCAATGAAGCCACTAGTCCATGCCGCCGTGAAATAAGGACTATGCTATTCAGACTGTGGCTTTCTTGGCCTCCCCTGGGCCCGGACAGATGACGTGCATTGCTGTGAGGGAGAGAGGAGCCTTCCCCCCAAGCCTGGCCACACTGCAGGTGAGGAAGGCAGGTTTGGTGGTGCATGCTTTTAATCCCTTGGGAAGAGAGAAACGGGCAGATCTATGACATTGAAGGCATCCTGATCTACACTGAGTTTTCTAGGCCAGCCAGCCCTACAGAGTGAGAGATCCTCTCTTGAAGAGAGAGAGAAAGAAAGAGAGGATAAGGAAACTTGTAAACTTGTCCAGGGGTCAGAGAAATAACTCAGCAGTGAAAAGCACTGGCTGCTCTTCCAAAGGACAGTTTTGATTCCCAGCACCCACACAGTGGCTTACAACCATCTGTAGCTCTAGTTCCAGGTGATCCAACACCCTCTCCTGGCCACTGTGGGCATCAGGCACACATGCAGGCAAAATGCTCATACATGTAAATATTTTTTCAAGTAAAAATATATATATATATCCAGTGTTGCTGATGACAAAGCTCACATCTGTCTGGGGGCAAAGCATGATCTAGACGAAGGGAATTAAAGTTTGAGTCTAGGGTCTTTTTAAGATTTATTTTTTTGTTTGTTTATTTATTGTTTGGTTTAGTTTTTTGAGACAAGGTTTCTCTGTGTGTACCTCCAGCTGTCCTGGAACTCACTTTGTAGACCAGGCTGGCCTCAAACTCACAGAGATCCACCTGCCTCTGCCTCTCAAGTGCTGGGATTAAAGGAGTGCACCACCACAACCCAGCTACTTTTTATTTTTTTATTCATGCATGTTTGTGTGCCTGCCATAGGAGAAGGAGATGTCTGTGGAGGCTAGAGGAAGGTGATGGATCCCCTGAGTCTGGAGTTACAGGCTGTTGGGAGCCAGCTGCCATGGGTGCTAGGAAGTGAACTCAGGTCCCCTGGAAGAGGAGAAAGCACTCTTGACTCCTGAGCCACCTCTCCGACTGCTATGAAGTTTTTACTTCATATGACAAGTCATATGAGAAGCAGTGGGGACCAAGAAAAAAAATCCTGCAGAACTCTTCTGCTCTCTGAAGGATTCATGCTTTTCTTTAAAAAAAAAAAAAAGGAAAAGGAAAAAAACACACACACATTTTAATGGAAACCTTTTATCTTGTATTTTTTCTGTGATTGCAGAATGTGGGTGAAAAGTTACTATCAAGTTCCCCAGAGTGTAATCCAAGCCTCTCCAGTCTTAGATTTGTTTTCTCTCCTCACTCCCTGCCTCTGATTGTGTGCGTCTGTATGTCTGTGTATGTGTGTTCTCAGTAATATCGGAAACCTTTTTCTACAGTCTGCTAAGGCCGCATGCCAAGAAGAATAAAGGTCAAGTATAAATGCCATTGCACAGGATTTGTGCCCAATCCTGAGAGAACAGGTCAAACATGACTCTTCAACAAAAATGAGACCCTAGAGATGTGCCTGCTTATTTTCTATGTTTTTAGCATGCTGTCCTGAAAAAATATAGAAGTCAATGTTAATGAATCAAATTGTAGGGGCTAAAAAGATGGCTCAGAGGTTAAGAGCACTGACTGCTCTTCCAGAGGTCCTGAGTTCAATTCCCAGCAACCACATGGTGGCTCACAGCCATCTGTCATGAGATCTGGTGCCCTCTTCTGGCATGCAAGCATACATGGAAGGAATGTTGTATACATAATAAATAAATAAATCTTTTTTTTTTTAAAAAGAATCAAATTGTATTTGAATTTGTACAAGACATAAGTCACGGAACTTGCTCCTTTCGTCACAAATACTTTCATCCCTGTGGTATGGGAACATGCAAATACTGAGCCTGAGTCAGTTCCTGACCCGCCAAGTCACCTGTGAGCAGGGTCCAGCAGCTGGTACAGGGTTTTGGAACCGTGGGTCCTGATGTTTGTCAGGGATTGCTTTGTAGGGCTGATGGGTAATGTCTTAGTTAGGGTTTCCGTTGATGTGATACACACCATAGTCAGAAACAACTTAAAGGGCCTCATATGGCTTACCTATCCTATTAAGAAGAGCCATGGCAGGAACCACCTCAAGTCAAGAAATGAAGCAGAGGCCATGGAGAAACCCTGCTCACTGGTTTGTTCCCCTGCTTGACTGTCTTGCTTAGTCGTTTTCTTATACTATCCAAGACCACCTCGGTCCCCTGGGGTGACACCATCCAGAGTGAACTAACTGGGTCCTCCAGCATCAATTATTAATCAAGAAAATGCCCAACAGACTTGCTTGCAGGTTCATCTTAGGAAGGTGTCTTCCCAATTAAAATTCCCTCTTCCCAGAAATCTAGGTGTGTATCGCATGGCAAGTTAGCATTTTGGTTAGTGTTTGCCCTTCAGCTTTACCCGGTTTACCTTAGAGAGATACAGTAGTATAATGATTTTGTTAACTTCAAACTTGTTTATTTTTCATTTTTGGTACAGACTCTTTGTGCCTTCGCCTCTCTGCATCTCTTCTACTCTTCAGAACTGAACTTTAATGTGACTGATGAAGTATTGGGCTCTAGGGTGGCTGTGGGATCACTCGCAGGCTGGCACTGGTACCTAGCATCTGGGGATCTCTTCTGTTAAAAACCCCACTGTCTATGGGAGGCTCCAAAAACAAGCCAACCATAGACCATTTTTATGACAATGCTCCAGTGGGAGGAAGGTGAACCAGGCTCGTCGTGGGACATGTCCTCATTGCTGAACATGGGTCAGTGACCTTCACATTTGAATCATTGCCAAACAGTATGAGAGATGCGGTGATGATAGTGATTATAGGGTCAGAGTAGGTGATGACTTAGCTTGATATTGAAGGGTGAGAGGAATTCTAGGTAGGCAAAGCAGTAAAAATGTTATTTCTAAGAAGAAAAAACAATATATATTGGATATGAAATAGCATGGCACATTCCAGTAACTATAGTTGTTTGCCATTGCTGCAGCTAATAATTAGGGAAGGCATGTGAGGTAAGAGAGAAGTGCATCCAAATATTTGTCAAAACCCTTTTTCAGGGTTGTGCGGGTCCTATTGAGGACTCAAATAACAAATCCGCCAGACCTCTAGAATTCCTGTGCACTGTTGATAGAAACGTAAATTAGTCCAGACACTGTGGAAATCAGTATAGAGGCTCCTCAAAAACTCAAGCTAGAACACCATATAATCCAGCTATGCTACTCTTGAATATTTTACCCAAAGAGACCTGTCAACACACCACAGAGACACTTGCACATCCTTGTCTATTGCAGCACAACTCATAGTAAGTAGCCAAGGTGTGTAATCAGCCTAGGTGTCCATCAACTGATGAATGGATAAAGAAAATGTGATCTGTATACACAATGGGGTTTTATTCAGTCATAAAGAATGAAATTAGGTCATTTGCAGGGAGACAATGAAACTGACTATCATCCTGTTAAGCAGAGTAAGTCTGATTCAGAAAGACAGTATTGCCTATTTCTCTTGTGTGTGCAATCTAGATTAATACATGCATGCATGACATGAAATAGAAGTGGGACTTATTTGGGGAAACAGAAAGGAATCAGCAAGAGGAGGAAAAGGAAGCAGGAGAGGATGAACATGGTTGTAATGTGTGATACAACTGGATGAAAACTTCATTATTAATTCTATCACTGTGCACAATGAACTAAAAATGGACAAATACAAAATAAAGGCCCCACAGCAGTTGGCCCCCAGCTTCTTCTCTGTGGTTTTCTGGACAGGCATGGGGACCCTGCTTGTCCTCAGCTCTCTGCCCACCCTCCATCGTTTCTTTCACATTTTGCCATAACATCTCAGACTAGGAGATTCCATTTCCCTTAGCCTAAGTGCTGTTGGGAGATCCCCGTGTGACTCATTGAGCCAGCTCGACCTGTGTTGTCCCCTATTCCCTGTGGATTGCTTCCCTGCTTCCAGTCCAGAGTTGCTCTATCTGGACTCTTCTCTTGGGCTGGGCTACTTGCTGCACAGCAAGCCCTCTAGCAAAAATGCTCCATCTCCCTGTCTGACTTGCCCAGTGATACATAAGCCCTTGGGTGTCAGCCTTCCCTTTGCAATGGCCAATCCCTCATCAGCTTCATCCCGTGGTTCATGAACCTCTCGAAACTCTTCCTGAAAACTCATCATATAATTCAAACCTGCTGCATCTGCTTCCCACACCGGAGCCAAATGTGAGCCTTTTCCAAATGTGAGCATCTAGGTCCCAGAACCTCCCTGTCTCCACATTGCTACTCCTTACTGGCTGTGCATGGGGGAAATTGGATATGTAAATAACTGGTCCCCTTTCTTGAAGCATTTCCTATCTATCGGACTCTGTCCATGCACTGTGATGGCTCTCCACTTCTATCAGTGAAGCGGTTTCAGAGCAAGAGTGATGATGGCGGCTGGTGCATCGTAGCTCACTTGCTGTCCCAATCAGAAAGTAGGACCCAATCTCCTCAGGCTTTCAGCATGAAAAAAATAACCAAGATGGGCATCCATGTAAAAACTACACTTCCGTGTACTGTTATCTTCCCCAAGCCTGCACCTCTTCTCGGCTTTGCTGGTCCAGACAACATGGCCATCCATCAGGTAGCTAGTTGTGCAAATCAGTGCCCTGACTCTCGATGCCTTTGCTTTCTTCCTCTCCCACTTTCTCTACACACAGTAAATCACCGTGTCTCATCCAGTCTGTCTCCTGAGTACCACATGAGTCCACCTAACTGCTCCTGCCGTAGTGGAAATTCTGGCTGTTCATCTGGAGCTTTGATAGCCTCCTCACTGATTTTCAGTGCCATTAGCATCCAACTCCTGCCCCCCTAGTGTCCTCCCTTATCCTCTTGGCTTACTCTGCCAGACCATGTTTTCCTATCTTCTTTTCTCTCACCCTCCCTTACCCATCTGAGGACTCCTGGGATATCTTTTCCTCTGAGATCACCATGCTGTACTTCCTCCTCCTCCCATCCTTACCTCTTTCATGGGATTTAATGCCGTTTTTTCTCATGAACAGATTCTTAAGCCCGAGCTCAGATCAAGCCCCAGCCTTTTTCTCTGGCCCAGTGGGTAATTAGCAAATGGCTCTTGGAAACTATATTTGAACAAAAGAATAATAAAGAGGATATCGGAGCATAGAGGAAGGCAAGGGTGCTACTCTAAGAAATGTCTTTTATGACTTCTGTGTCTCCAGCTACTCTTCCAGTCCCTTTGAAGGGAGCATCCAGTTTTGCTGAAATGCATGCCAAAAATGGCATTGAGAATTTAATAAAGCCGATGATTTCCACGTTGAATCACTTGGGATTAGAACTGTACTGGGTGCGCTCAGAGTCCTTACTTCAGCAGAAGTGTATCTACAGTTCAGTGAGTTTTCCCATGAAGTCATTTTGGAATGATTTAACATTGACCCCTACTTCCCTTAGGTATGGCTCTTCTCTGTCCCTGGGAGAGGTTTTCAGGCCCCTTAATTGTAACATAAAAACTCTCTAGTAAACAATCTTTTTTCTTTCCTCAGGCAGATGGTTATCTACTTCAAAATTAAAATGGACCCGAAGTAGAATAGCATGATCAATAAACAGATTCAGATCTGAATTTTACATCCAAATGACAGCTCGCCCTCTGGGTTGTATTTGACACAATGAAGCATTGTGCTGGTTTATTTAAAGTGTATGGGGGGGTGCGGGGAAGAGGTGAAATGCTTCGAAATGGTCGGTGGAGCTGTTTACGTTTGTCAGTGAGCAGGGCTGCTTATAGTGTAAGACTTAAATGTGTGTCAGCTGCTGAGCATTTGATTTTAGGGTCGAATGAGAAGGGGGCAAGATACAAGGCACTGGCTGGGAAATCTGCACAGGCCACAGTGGGAAGCTCGGTCTTCCCCTTCTTGCATCTGTTGGTGGATGCACAGCCTAAACTGCAGGCATCAGGGTCTGCAGGGATGGCTCGGTGGTTAAAGTACTCAAAATGCCTCAAGTGGCCAGTGTTCCTTCCTGAGCCCTCTCTACAGCCCCATCACTCTGCTCCGTGCTGTACCGAGAGCATAGCACAAAAAATAAAGTGATTGCAGTAAGATTTGAAATTACTGTGCATGAGTTTTGGAAGAACAATTATGAATTGTTTTCTACTTGATTTTAATTTACTGGGATTATTTTTTTCTCTGATGTAATTTATGTATGAAAAAAATCTAGACACTCATGTCATTTAATAAATTTGACAAATTATTATATCTTGCAATATTCTGGGAGTACTCCAGGGAAAGTGAAATGATGGCAAAGTCTATTACTGGGAACTTGTGTTTATAACCTAAATATTTTCTAATCCTTCACGTGGGAGTCACATTAGAGACAGTCTGGATAATTAATGGCCTAAGTGAACTATTCCACATTTATTATCATTCCTTGTTAAGCACCAAAGTTATTAATTTTTCAGTAGTGTGGAATCGATTTTCTTTTTTCCCACAAATCACTGTTATCATAAATATTAATAGGCCCTGAGAATTTAATGAAACCAGCTTCTACTGGAACATCTTGATGAGCACAGTTAGCTGTTCCAGTGTATGGCAAGCTCTTGATTTACGGACTGGATGCTTACACGCTTGGGTGTTTCTCAGTGGGTTGCAATATGCCTTTTTTCATGTTAATTTGGCTTTATGATTAGCGCTTACCCTCCAGGTGTACTTCCTATTAATTTTTTGCGTGTAATTTAGACAGATTTGAAGGTGGGCTATTTTTGTTTAGGTTTTTGTTGTTGTTTTCAGTGTTTATTTGTTTGGGGCTTGGGGCATAGTTTCTTTCTGTGTACCACGGGATAGTGTCAAATTCATGGTCCTCCTGCCTCAGCCTGGAATGCTGATATTATAGTCATGCATCACGATACCTGTTTTTATTTTTCAAAGATAACCTGAAAAGTAAAGGACAAATGAATTCTTTTTCCACATAGATCTTTACAAGCACTGTAATTCTGTGATAGTTAATTTGCTCCACTATTTTAAATTACATTGGGGTTTTGCTATCTACAATATTAGTTGCTCTCATGCTATAAAATGTAAGAATCAATCAAATTTGGAGTAGCTGAACAAATAAATGAATAAAACTAACTCCAAATAAAAGACAGTTCTTTTTTTTTTAAATGGAGTCACTTGCAACAGTTGGGGATAGTCCTATACAGATCACATACACCCTTCACCCTGTGTCCCCAATGGCAGCAATGACATTAGCACAGTATCACCACCAGGAAACATACTCAAATTTGATCTCCTGGTATGTTTTAAGACTTCTTAATTTTTCCAGTTTTGTGTGTGTGTATGTGTGCAGGGGGTGGCTTCTGTGCTGTATATATGTAAGTAGATTTGCATATTCACCCACCAGGGTCAAGTATAGAACAGCTCCTTCTCAAAGGTCCCTCGGGCTGCCCTTCCCTAGCCTCAGCTACCTCCCTCCTTCTCAAAGGTACCTCAGGCTACCCTTCCCTAGCCTCAGCCACCTCCCTCCTTCTCAAAGGTACCTCAGGCTGCCCTTTCCTAGCCTCAGCCACCTCCCTCTTTCACAGTCCTTCCCCAATCTCAAGCAACCGTGGATGCTTTTCATGTCTATAATTTGGCATTTCAAGAATATTGTATACAGAGATGAGTGTACACCTGTAATCCCAATGCTGGGGAGGTGGAGGCAGAAAGGGAATCAGGAGTTCAAGGCCAGCCTGGGCTACATAAAATGAAAACTACAAGAAAAAAAGCGCTATTGACAGCATGAACCGGTGCAGGCTGGTTTCTCAGTCACCGTAATGCCCTTAAGATCATTCACGTCAGATCCTATATCGATAGTTTGCTCTTTTTTTACTGCTAAGTGGTATTTTGTGATATGAATATCCCAGTGTAATATTAACCTGCTAAAGAATATGGTGATGAGGAGGGTTTAGTTTTTTAATGGTTCAAGGAAGCTACCGTGAAAACTTTTGCCCCAATTTTTACCCGCTGTAAGTTTTCATTCCTCTGGGACAAGTGCTTGAGTTCTATTACCGCATTGTAGGACAAGAACATGTTTGCATTTCTAAAAGCTGATACCCCCTTTTCCAGCCTTGCTGCCTAGTCTCCCATCCCACAAGCCGGTGTGAATGGTCCAGGTTCTCCCTGTCCCCGGCAGTGCTTACCAATGGCACTTCCTTGTTTAGTTTTGGTCTCTCTATCCGTGTGTATTAAAGTCTCTTGTTGAAACGTCGCCTGAGTATGTAGTCAGGAAAGCAAGGGCTGTGGCCAACGGCTCAAAGGTATTAGAAAGAGAGCTGCAAGGGGAAATGAAAACAGTATACAGTCCAGGCTGGCAGCTGATAACAGGCCTGTGGGTGCTGATGCAATGGAGCTTCAGGTTCTGGGACTTCTAGGTGTGTGTTTCTCATAATAACCATTTCCATGAGGCTAAAGTCTCACAGGGCCTCATCCACAGCCATTCTGTAGTCATCATTATTATGTCTTCATTATACAGTGATTATTGCTCTGATTTTAATGTCTGCACTAGACTCTTAATTTCTCTAAACCAGGTGGCTTTAGTTCCCCCACCCACAGCCTGCTGCTCATTCAGTGTCACCTTCTGAAGAAGCCCAGGACGTCAGGACAGCGAGTCTTTGACATAGTGGGTCTAACCTAATCATTAAGGTAATAGAAGCAGGTTTTAGTAAGAACCAACTCATGACTTGCCCTGAAAGGGAGCCAAAGTCAGCTGTGTCTCCCTTACATGTTCGTTGGCTGTTGTATTGTATGAAACTTAACTAAAATCGTATTGCTCATTTGGCCAGTATGTTCAGATGTGCGGCTATGTTGATTTCTCCATCTTCTCTGTCACTGATTTAGATGATGACTAATTCTCCCATGTAAGACTGCTACACATTACAATTGTTCATGAGCCTTGGAAAGGGGCTGATGTTTGTCCCTGTTCTTGCCGGTTGCTGCAGGTTTGTTGCAGTGTGTGTGGCTGGTGGGAAAAAGTCCCCTGCTGACAGTAGCAGAAGGGACAGATGGTCAGTGTGGGATGGTGACGGGGTAGCTGTAAAAAAAAAAAAAAAGGATTATTCTGTGTTGCTCATTCCCGACTTTCTACCAAGCAAAAGATATCTCAGTGTAAGCCAGACACATAATTCTCAGTATTTTGCAAAAGTAAATCAATTTTGGAAGAAAAAAATTCTATCTTGATTATAACCTATAGATACCAAAGTAGTTTAAACCACTTAAAATATATAATACCTACTATGAATTCATCAAATATATCTACATGATTCATGTACCTTCAAGACATATTTCCTGGGCTCAGCTCATCCATAGACTGCCTCACTTAACACTGATTGTGGCCTTGCTTTGGCTCGGGCAGTGCTCGCTCTTAGAGGCAGATTTTCTCTATCCTTACTATGACACTAAGAAATGAGTGGCACGGGCTCCTTCTTGACAGATGGAGACTACACAGGACTAAGCTTCCTGGGTCTGCTGAACTTACCAGTGCCTCATACCCAGGTCCCTCTGAGCCCAAACCCATGGTTCTCCACCATCTCCCTTAACCTGTAGGTATGATGGAGAAAGACACTGAAGTTAAAACTTTACATCATAACCTTACTGGCTATCAAGGGATAGAAAACCAGTACGCCTGGTCCTCAGGCTCTGACGATGAGGTGCTGGGGTAGATTCTGGAGGAATCTGGAAAAGCCTTTGCCAAAGTAGACAGTTTGGAGCAAGACAATTGGATTTTTGAAGCTTACTTCCGGGAGGTAGGAGGGGCGTGAGGGGGTAGTGGTAAGTGGTGGCTCACAGAGAAAATTAGTAGTCCAAACATTTCATTCTTAAAGCTTAATGAAAACCATAATGAAGCCTGTTGCTACCTGCCAACTCTTGCAGCAGGTGTGATTAGGAAATCCTATGGACATTAAAACAAGACCTCTAAGATATGAGATGGTTCCAAGGGAACAAGCAGCTGGGGACTAAATCCTGTGCGAGCAGCTGCAGAAAATTCTCATTGGTTACAGGAACTGCAGGGTTTTGTCATAGCAATAATTGTTATAACCCTCCCTCTCATTCAAATGGAAACAAACAAAAAGAGTCTACAGACAGAGTGTGGAGAAAGGAAACCGGGCGCTGGGCACCCAGCCAGGCCTGAGAAATAACTTCCTTGACTTAAACTTTGATGATCTGAAGTGTGTCCTGATTTCTATAGTGGTTGTTGTGGCCGCCATCGTCTTCATCGTCTGTAAAGCTACTTGTGATTTTAAATAGCATGTCACACAGAAATTTATGTGCGACTGAGGCATGTTCAAGGTCAAACTGGACTGTGGAGACTTTGTTTCAAAACAACCATGTATATGAATGATACGTATATGTGTTACTGTACACATAAATATGCATGTTTACATGTAAAATCTTGAGTGGTAGATGATTGTTTCAAAAGCATAGGACATAATTCTGTCATTTCAAGTTTTATAAGTCAAAAGGAAACCAAAGAGTTGCCTTTGTGCTGGTCAGCACGGCATCGTCCAGAGTTCTGAACGAGTGTGGTGCCACAGCCTTAGCCTAGAACTAGACTAAGGATTTAATATTTAATCCACTCTGATTTACTACCTAAAATTCTATGTCTGTATTTTCTCTTTATTAGATTAGCAAAGAACACTCTGAGCTTTATTGAGGAAATTAAGTTAAATGAAAAAGACAGCATTCAGCCTAACTGGACTTGCATGTACACGCAATCTAGTGCTATACTCTGAGGGGCTGACTTAGCAAGCAATAGCAGGCTACTGGATCCATTTTTCTTCAGATCAGTTCATTCCAGGGATGGCTATTTGCATAAAATCTCCAGGATACCGTTTTTAATTGACTTATCTTATTGGATTACTACAAATATTTTGTACCAGTTATTAACCCTTAATTTCGTGACTATATATAGACCAGCTAGAGAAATTACCCAGGGACCTTGATGAATCTCCCCCATCAGCTCCATATTTTGGTATTTGTTTGTTTGGTCTTTGGACAAAGAATGACCAGTTGAGAGGAGCAGAGAGCACAAGCCAGCCTTCTGCTTGGCCCACTGTGGTTTCTGTCCCCTATTTCTGATCTGTGTTTTCATAGGTCCCCTCATTAGCCCATCAGCTGCTGAGGCAGGGGCAAACTATCTAGCCAAATATCAAAATGCATTTTTCTAAGCATCTCAAAGAAGAACATGAAACTTTTTTTGGAAAAGTTCTAACATACATAAAAGTGGGCAGAATGCTACAATTAATATACATATACACATATGTATCTGTATCTATTTATACATATAGGTATATGCATATATTCCCATGTTCGTTTTCAACTCACAGCCAATCTCACTCACTCTTTCTCTATATACAATTGGAAGCACATCCCAGCCATCATATCCTTTATTGATACATATATTTCAGTATAATTCTCCTAATGATAAGGACCCATTTTAAATTAAAGAAAACAAGGTCATGAATTTGAGAGTGCAAGGGAGAGAGACATGGAAGGGATTTGGTGAAGGGGAGGGAAGGGAAGGAGACATGGTGTAATTATATTTTAATTTTAAAAAATAAAATACCCAAGGCATTATATCATATATTTAAATTCATATCAAATTTTAAATACTATATTAAAGCAATAAATTATATACATCAAATAGGCAGTCTCCAAATTTCTAATCCTTTTTAATTTTATGTATTACACAATTCAGCCTCCATTTTAGAGCCAGTCCCAAATGTTCTTGAGTGATTAAAGAGCCCATTCATAATCGAGCCTATGACAGGCTTCCCAAAGAGCAATGGAACCGGGTTACCAGCCTTGTTTACATCAAAACAGCCCCCCTTTTATCTGCCATTTAGTTGTGTGCACACTAAACAGTAAATGACAGTGTTTGCAAATATCATCTTAGTTTTCCCTTTGAATGGAGTACAGAATGCCCATAATATAAGTAGCTTTGAAAACACAGAGAACTTTTATGTTCGTTTTTCTGACAAGACAGCACACAATCAGAGTAAATGTTTTCAGTGCTGTAATTCTTGCACGTGCCTCATAATCAAGAGTGTAGTGTCAGAGATGCTTTGTGGATGAACCTTCTTTTTATTTGCATGGAGATATGGACTGATATAACCAATGTGTGTTCCTTCCATCACGGGAAGCACAGAGTAGAACAAGCCTTCGGTGAACACAGCATCTTCTTTATGATACGAAAACTGCAGACAAAACCTGGGCTCGATCATTGTAGCACAGAGGGAATGTTTGTTCCCAACCGTTTGTAATATAGCTTTCATGGAATATGAGTTAGGATGTAAAAAAATCTCCTCTCCCCCCCCCACCCAGAGTTGAAAAACTAAAAAGTCTGTAGAAGAAGCAGCATGAGTAAAAACATCAGGGGCTTACATCTTCCCGGCCCCCTTAGGAGTAACTTAGAAATTTAAGTAGCCGGGAGGTGAATCTAAGCTGGTGTCAAACAGGAAGACATGGACTGCAGCCATGAGAGCAAAGACCTTTAATGTGAAATTGAGACCTCGCCACAAGCAATGGCCGGTCAGGAGGCTTTGAGCCGGGGTGTGATGTCACCTAGTCTTGCAAGGGGTCACTGAACCGATCTGAAAGGGAAGCTGGAATGGAATGATTAGAGAAGAGGGATGTTTTGATAACACCAGCTGCAGGACTGGGCAGCTAATGAAAGGAAAGGGCTCCTTGGAGTCTAAAATTTACATTGTACTGATTTCAAATAAAAGAGGGAAGTCAGGGGCAAGAATTGCTTTGGGACAAAACAAGAGTTTAGGTTACAATATGAACTGTTTAGAAGAAGCTTTAAAATACCCAGAGGCCACAGGCTATAGTTTCCGGAAGGAGAACAAGCCAAAGGTAACGATTCAGGAATTTCCTACAGGAAGGTGGCGGCGACACTTGACCTCTGAGTTGCACACACATCAGCTAGTGCTGTACTCGAAGTGGCTGACTTAGCAAGGTCGGCTTCATCTTGCATCCTCACTGCTCTGCTGCCCCAACCTTTCAGTTATCGTGGTCTCTTATCAAGGCTGCCGATGGACATACTTCCCAGTACTTCCAGTGTGTGTTCCGACTCTAGTCCTGACTTTAAATGGTTATTGAGAGAGAAGTAACTGTTCCTGTTTCCTCTCTCTCAGTGAAGGAGTAAAGTTCTGCCCAAGATAGATGGAAAGGCACCTGGGACATGGTAGCTTGTGTTTTGAATTATAAATGTACTCTACAGAACCCAGCAGTCACAGTGACATCACACAGACTTTTTGGAAATACATGCACCTGCATGACGAACTGGAATGGGGCTGTAGTTATTGCTCTCAAAGTTCATGAGTGTTATGCTTCTGACAGGCGAGTCAGTTCCTTTAATGAAGTGACTGGGAAGATCTGAGTAATAAATGTTTGGTCTGTAATTGATGCAAATACCCAAAACATGACAGCTTTTAAAGAAATCTGGACTCCCACCCCCCAGGCCACATCCATGAACAGGCTAGAATACTTCTGTATTTTGTTGGACTTTTTAATGAATTTTTTTGTTTTCGGAATTGGAGCTTCATAGGTGTTTGCTTCTAGAGAGTGATACATGTGTTTTCTCAAAGTAGTATAAGGAATGGTTCGTGATGAATTATCATAATGAATCGAGATAACAATTAATTGAGGGGTTACTTTATGTGAGGAAATTTCCTAAGCTTTTCATCAGGATTACCATATTTAATTTTCACAAGTACCGTATGTAATAGGCAATGTTATTCTAACAATTTTACACATAAGGATGCCCACCTTGGGTCACAGGGCTTATGTTCTTTAACCCCAACTCCTTATCCACCAATGTCTCTCAGAAAGGAAGCCCTAGGACTGATGAACATGCAGAACATTCACCCTCTGCCCATGGCAATGATGAAGAGGCTCTTAGGCTGTCTGGGTGGGGACTGTTCCCAAGCCATCGTTTCTATAGGTGGTGAAGTAGGACTGGGGCTCTCCCTCCTTGTTTCTGCATCCAGCTTCCCTTAGTATTTCTTTTCAGAGGCTGAGCCAGTGGCACCGTGACACGAAGCAGGCCTCTTTTCCGTGGTGTCCACTGCTTTGTGGAAGGGCAAGGCTGCAGTGACATGCCTCTGTGGAGAATTGACTGATGGGTCTGATTCTTGAGCCCTGAGCCGGTGATCATCAGCATTACCCATCTCTCCAAACTTCCTCCTCCCTTTCTGATGTGACTCCTACTTCAGTTAGCTGGGGCGGGGGCCACTGGTTTTACATCAATATGCTGTCTGTGGCTAAACGGGTTTTCACTTGCTGAGCAGCTGTGGGTGGGAAATGGACGGGACTACAACAGTCCATGGTCTGGACAACTCTCTCACACCTAGTAGAAAAGGAGAATATTCATACAAGGAAATATCTGACTTTGGGGGCATGCCTCCTGAACAGGCTCTTCCTGTTTAAGGCTGGCCCGGGTGTGCAAGTCCCCCTGCACTCTAAAGACAGTCTGAGGGACGGTCGCCGAGACCTTGTGTCCTCTCCTTTTCCCTCACAGCGCTGCTTTCTCCTTTGTCGGCTACCCTGAACCATTTTTGATTCCTACCCCTCTATAGGGTAGACAATTAAAGCATTCAGCTCTCTCGTTGTTGAGATCACATATATATTATTAAATTAAAAAGACCTTCTCTGGGGAAATGATTGGCAACTTTGGGAGCTAGGCTTTGAGAAAAGGTCCTCACTAAACTCGAGATTCAGACGTGGAGAATGGCAAAAGCTGAGTTCCTGCTGGGGCTCATGCACTTGAGAGGCTGGGCTGAGCAAGAATGTGATTGCCAGAGCCCACCTCGTGGATCTGCCCCTGATGTGCTGTCTGGGACCAAGCAGGTTCTTTTATCTCCATGGTTTTCATCTGTGTAACAGAGACAGCTGTAATACCAACTCACAGCGTTGTTGCAACGGCTGAATCCAAGGGCGGTACTTGGCACCTGGTTTGTGGAATGCAATCAATAAATGCTATAAGTGAATCTGTTGTGGAAGGGAAAGGCGCTTCCTTTAGATTTGCATAAAAATTTTATTTTCCCACCACCATGGCAGTCCTTTCTGCCAGTAGCCTAATAATAACTGGGAGGATTTTGGTTTTGATGTTTTGCCTGTCTGCCTCTCAAGTGCGGGTGTGGCATGTCTGCTGACCCCAAGCTCAGGAACTCACAGGCTCTTTGGATTGACCAACCTCCTGGGTCTTTTCCTTCCTCAGGTGCTGGAAAGCTTCAAGATCATGGACTACAGCCTTTTGCTGGGCATCCACATCTTGGACCATTCCCTTAAAGACAAAGAAGAGGAGCCCTTACAAAATGTGCCCGATGCAAAGCGGCCGGGGATACAGAAAGTCCTCTACTCCACAGCCATGGAATCCATCCAGGGTCCAGGCAAGCCTGCAGATGGGATCATTGCGGAGAATCCAGACACGTAAGTGCATCCACACTCCTGTCCTGGTTTTGGGTACCCCAGTCACTGAATAGTTGCACACAATCACCTCCCCCAGGGATGGTACTCTAGGAATAGATTCCTGGCTGGCAGCAAATGGCTTAAACCAACTTTATTTCTCTTTGTCTCTAGACAAGTAGATGAGGGGCAGTTTCTATCAGTCTTTTACCCATGTGGTTTCTGGTCTTAGATAGTTCCTTTTTTTTTTTTTAACAATGGCTGAAAATGTTTTTCACTCATTTATGACACATTCAAAACATCTACCAGAAGAGGGAAGAAGGAACTCTGGGTTTGAATAAACATGAGTACATGTTTATTCATGTTCACTTATTTACTTACATACACACATGGTAGGAATGATACTGGCACTTCAGAGCTTGTAATCTGCATAAGGAGATTCTGTTGGTCTCACCTCTGCACCTTGGCAGATGTCTCTCTCCTCGGCCAGATGTGTTAGTAACCGCGGCTTCATTTGCATATGTAAAGTGCGCACTGGACAGTAGAAACCAACCACAGAAGGTTGTTGAAAAGGTTGACTCATCATGGGAACTTGCTAAGCAAGGAGACAGGAAATCATTTCCCAAGGCCTTGCTCACCTGCTTTCGAGGATTCTCAGGCAATGACTAAGCCAGGTGCACACTTGTCTCTCATAACGGACATTAACACGTGGTCAGCCTTTGTTCAAATCCTTGCTGGCAATTCTCTCTAAATATCCAATAATCCACTGAACAAATGAGTCTATATCCACCTTGTGAAATGCCACACGGCTATTAATCACATTGCCACTGCTGTGAGGAAAGATTCCACATTAACAAATGGAATGCTGAAGTTACAAAACCACTCAATCCAATAATCTCTTCAGATTGATCCATATGTCCATACATACATACACTCACCCTGCACAAGTATATCTGAGGAGTTAATTGCACAAATTTTCTTGTATGTGTTCTTCTATTTTTGGGGGGGTGGATGGTGGTGGTTGGTTAGGTTTTTTTTGAGACAGGAGCTCTCTATTATGTGGCTCTTTCTTTCTTGGAACTCACTGTATAGACCAGGCTGGCCTTGAACACACAGATCCACTTCCTTCTGTCTTCTGAGTGCTGGGGTTAAAGGTGTGCTCTACCACAACAGGCCTCTATGTATTTTTCAGCCTCACGGAAAACAGGATTCTTTAGTTCAGAAAGTAATATTATTTTAATGTAGGCTGACCTTGACCTGTCTACAGAGACAAGAATAGCTTTGAATTCCTAATTCTCCTGCCTCTACTTCTTGTATCTGCCACCATGCTTGGGATTTTATTTAGCTCTGGTGATCAACCCCAAGGCTTCAGGCATGCTTGTCAGGCACTACTCCACGATGCTAGCCTTCTTAAAAAAGGGATCTCTTATACCGCTCTAAAAATCCTCCTTTGCTCATAATTTTTAAAAAGAAGTGGTTTGTAATTAGATTCCTCCCATCCGACTGCTCAGACTTGACAGCTATGAAGTTATTATCCTGTAAACTGATGAAAACTTATGGCAATAAAGGAAGCAATAGTCTGGAATTCTTAATGTTTTCAGTGTATAATTAGTAATGAATTTTAGCTTTCTGTACTCATGTTATAAAATCTTTTACCCTTTGCTCTATCCACAGAATGGGAGGCATTCCAGCTAAAAGCCATAAGGGAGAAAAGCTGCTTTTATTCATGGGCATTATTGATATTCTCCAATCATATAGGTGAGAAATTTGGGCAAGTGGTCTTCCATTATTTTAAAAGTAATCAAACTTTCTTTTTTCTGAAACTTCACCCAATGAAAGCTGCTTTGCATTCTCAGTGGTATTTTCCCCATCTGTTTATTTTTTTT